>CAJUYI010004236.1:0-12608 GCA_910591695.1 Galerucella pusilla
GGTATACCCTCTTAAAATATATTTTGGTACGTCTATGAAATCTACCTTAATGAATGATTTATTACTCCTCGTACTTTCTGTACAGACTATACCTTAGAAAGACTGACGATTGCCGGAAATAATTGCTGTAGCTTGATGGATTCTTTCTATTTTTTTCAGATGCATTGCTGTTTCATAAATTAGTTCCTGTTACATATTACAACCATAAGTATTTATTGAAAAAAGTAAAAAAAATGTTTTGTTCCAATTACCTTACTATCAAAAAGTGATCTTGCAGACTTCATAAAATCATTAAATATCTTGAAAACTACAAATTTTTTTATATGTAAAGGTTTTTCGTTTTCCACGTGAAAACCATTGGAGAATACAAAATTGAATAAAAATTGCTTCAAACGTCAGTGGCGTAAAAATGGGAGGGGAAAGGTAACATATTCTTCCAAATCTACACCACTGGATCAAAAATGGGAAAATAGTTTTCAAATCAAAATATGACCTTTTACATTTGAATACAACCTGCCAAAGGTCAAATCAATTTATTCATCCATTTTAAAGTTATCAAACTAAAGCATTTAATTTTTCAAAACTTTAACACCCTGTATTTCGAAAAGTAAATGTGCTGGATCCCTTAATCCTTATATCATTTTGTCCAATTTTACCAGAGTTATCCACAAGCAGACGTTATAAGTGTCATTTGGAAACACTCTGTATATAGAGTTTTCTGATAGTTTCGTCTTTTCTATGATATTTCTATAGATCGTTTCAGATTCATTCTTTTCTTAAAACTATTATCTTCCTAAAATATAGCAGCATTGACTTGCAAATAAGAATTAACCAATCATAATCTGATTGAGCAATTTATTCGATAACATTCCTCTATCTATAAACTAAAATCTTCGATTCATATAATTAAAGCTACAAAGCTCGTTATTGAGACAGCCTATCAACAATGTTAAAGCTTTTCAGTCTAAACAAAAAGGAATTCACTCGACTCGAACAGTTTGAATGACACACGTTATAATTATCTCTTCGTCTTCCGACCGATTTAAATAGGCAACTAATTCAATCTAGAAATCAACAATTTTATAAAAAATCTTGATCGTATCCGATTCGAATGCATATTAGAAGCACGCAAGCATACATGGGAGCGTTAAAAGTTAACATACTTGTAATAATAGCTGAGAAATAAATTAGCAAAACGTTTTTGAAATATACCTTTTCAATTATTTAAAACTCTTATATAGTTAGGTAATTTCCTATTTCCTCGGACGTTTGCAATTACCTCGGACATAGACAACTCTGAGGCGCCCAAGTACATGCAAAATTATAATTCGCAAAATCCACTGATCCATTCTGTTGTAAGGTGCGAGGAAGTGGCGCTCGTGTCACTACAAAGCTGAGGAAGTAGGACATTTTTAAAAATGAGCATGAACTACGGGTTGAGAAATAGAGCGTACAGTTATATTAAAAAGAAGGTATGGTTGAAATAATACCCTTTTTGTTGTGCGTCATCGATTGTTAATGTCCTTCTAACATAATATTACGTAGGAAGAAATGGAAAAAAGGAAGGTCTGTGATTAATCCTTATCAAAATATCACAATAATGAACCGTTTAAATGTATTACAAACGTTAACCCTAATCTTTTACTTACAAAAATTTGATTGGTTGATGTTTAGATTACGCGCAAGCGCAACCTATCAATCAAGAGCTCAAAATACTATGAAAGCGTTACTTTCGTAACGGCATTGTGTCTTACGTCTTTTTCTACTGACACACTGACAGTTCTCGTCAGGTCTGAACTTTGTTGTTTACGGTCAATTATTATTTATGAAAAGTGAATATTAATCTTATTGTTATATTTATTTGAATAATACAAAAATAAGCCTAGATACAGGAAAAAACATCATCATTTTGAAAGTTCTCAAGTATTTTCAGTAAGAAAAAGAAGCTAATACTTATTAATTTCATAGCCTATTCGAAATTTGCCTGAATACGATCCTGAATTTATGGTTAGCTATATGTCAAAATAGCAAATGAAATAAACGACCAGCCGAAAACCCGGATGTACGTCACAATCGATGAAGCACACCAAGAAGGGTATTATTTCAGCAGTATTATTTCAGCAGTATTAGAAGAAGTCACGTCATCCTATAGACCATTCCAGAAAGACGTTACTGACAGATCAGTCATATTGCCCTGGGTACACTTTAGAATTATTGCCACATCCCCACAAAAATTCGTATTACTCAAGATTATGTTTTGGGATTCATCCTTGTAGCTCATTAACTGTTTTTTGAGTCATAGTTGTAGTTCAAATGGGGCTGTGAGAAGCCCTGGAGGAATCCTTGTTAACGTAAAACTGTAGATAATCAACTCATACTATTGGTTTTCTATCATATCACTTCTGTTTTCTAGCCTCACTTTCCTCGCACATTGTAAAATAAGCTAGTAACCAATAAGACAACATGCACAACGTGTATTCACTTCATTGGCTGTTATTGTCTCTCAGCCAGATGTTTTTGGTACTGAATCATAACTGGCGCCCTTTACCATAACCAGAAATGAAGTCTACATGATTTCAATAGAGGTTAAACCAGTTTAAACGCTCAATAAAGGAGTTCAGTCTAAGGTCAGTGTGGCCAACAAAAAGCGTTTTTTTCGGACAAGAATAACAGTTAAGGTTCTCTATTCAAAACATAAGACTTTTGCATGTTTTTTATCATTCGAACATTCATATTGCTTTATTAAAATAATGAATATACCCCCGAAGCGTATATCTAGAAATTTAAATTGACTTTTTAGCTAAATACTCAACATATCGGTGGCCAATAATTCTAGGAACTTTTGGCAAGTCACCATTTCATTTCTGTTATTCTGTCACTAGTTATGTCAAATGTCAGTTATATTTATTTTGGTTGATATTCGTTTAATTGTGTATGTGTATTTACGATTAGACTTTTGTAGCATTTCTAGTTAGTTGTATCTCTATTCTTCTAATTACTTTTCCCACTGACATTTGACATAACTAGTGACAGATAACAGAAATGAAATGGTGACATGTCAAAAGTTTCTAGAATTATTGGCCACCGATATGTTGAGTATTCAGTTAAAAAGTCATTTTAAATTTCAAGATATACGCTTCGGGGGTGTATTCATTATTTTAATAAAGCAATATAAAAATGTTTGCAATAATAAAGAACATGCAAAAATCTCATGTTTTGAATGGTAGACCTTACCTGTCATTCCTGTCAGAATAAAACACTTTTTGTTGGCCACACTGACCTTGGAGGTTTAACATTAAATTTTGTGACACATGTGTGACTGTCAATGTCGCATAAAAGGTTGATTCGATTTGATGAGGTGACTGTCAAGAAAAAGTTGTTGCTCCTAATTATTTAAACTGTTGTACGTTTTATCAATGAGATAAATTCAAATAATAATCGTCACGTCTGTAACTGTGAACAAGAGTACTCAAAACTCAAAGAACGTCAAGCATTGTCACCAACGAACATTTTTCACACAAAAACTCCCTACATTTTTCGACGTTGTCAAACTTCTATCAGGTTTTGGTGTATACAAAGGCAACATTAAGTAAGTGTGTCTACTATATAAACCAGTTCAGTTAGTGGACGCTAGACGTTCTAATTTGACAACCTAAAACATTTGATTATGGGATTTTCACGATAAGAGACGATTATGTCATCTTTAGTTACTTTCCTGCTTATCAGAATAAACTCATCCTCAACAGACAGGGCAATTTACAGCTAACGGGTTGGCAATGTTTCAAGACGTTGTCAGATCAACTGGTAAAATTCCCCAGTTTGTTTTGACGTTTATTGACATTCGATCATCGACTGATACAAGTTTTTTGGTGCTTTTAAATTCATCGTTTCTTCAAGATTAAAAAGTTATTCCCATAACTAATTATTTAGGCAAATCTGCAGTGTGTAGTTAATAAAATGACGAGGCAGCTGAACATTAATTGTCAAGAGATGGTAACAACTTTGTTATATTTTGTTTTGCAACGTCATCGTCTTTTTATCGTAAATAAACTATACATCATACTCCAATTGTTAAGGGAAAGTATCTTATTCCATATAATTCACAGACCAAAACAAATAACCTATAAACCTGGCGAAATAAAAAGAAGAATATTTGATAAACTCCATTTGATATTTACTATTTCGTGTGCTTGACAACATAGTCCAGTTATGACAGATGTCAATAAAACTGAGGTTATGTACATTAACTAATTTTTTAGTGAAAATAATCCTCTGTTGTAATTAAATGTTGTTAATAATTCAAAAGCTAGTAACAAGTACATATTTCATTCCCTTTGTACTCGTATCATAAAATTCAACGTTAATTATTATTATAATTATTATTATTATTGAGGTTGTAAAATTATAGACGCACTGAGTATTAAATTCTCCTCATAACAATATGAACATTCTTCATTGGGGTGGTTTGGTTTAATTTCAATTCCGTATTTTACCAACTTTATTCATTAACATGTCCAAATTTGCTAATTAATGTGTTTACTTCCAAAGAAAATAATGGGATCTGCTCAGAATCCTTTTATTATTTCAACAAGTAAATTGGGGTGAGAGCAGATGCCGGGAATATTCTTCTGTTTTCTCTTAAATTGGACCATAAAGAGGTGAATAATAAAGAAGGGTGTGATACATCAAATAATTCTTAAGATGAATGATGTATTGTACAGACTATTTTACGAATATACGCTTTAAAATACAGGTGATAACAAATATTCAACTGGACATACAACCGCATTAAGAAAGTGAATAGTTGACAATAGTATACTATAATTATACACAAAGGTAGTGAAGAATATTATTATTGACTGAGCACCAAAATTATTTTGCACCGAGCGGAATAAGGTGCGAGGCTCATAAATGTCTTCACAACCACGAGAAGCGTTTACCCAGTCGTCTGACTGACAACCCAAGTAGCATTTAAATTCTATAAGGTTTGTATAAACAGCTACAAGATATATCTTATAGGATACTAAAATTCTTATAACGGTCCACAAAACAATAAATGATCCTTATACAACTGAAAAGGACCCATTTTTATACAGCTGTTTAGTTGTATAACAGTTCTATTAAAAGTTTATACAACTTTTATATGACTGTTTAATACACATTTATACAACTCTTAATCGACTGTTTTATAATTGTTTATACAGCTACTTTAAAATGATTTAATAGTGTGTCATGACTGTCATGTAGTCACATCTATAAAATGGGATTGAAACGGCACTATAAAAGTCTTACAAAATGGATATTTTTTTATTGTGATGTTATTTCGAGCACAATGGAAACATTTTGTCATATAGCAGTTTTAAAAGCATATCATTTTTTAGTGAAGAATATCAGATCCAAATTATATTTCAATTTGAACGGGCATCATACATTTCATTTCTAGAAATGGAGACTTATCAAAACGACTTGGGCTACTTGGGCGGACATCGATAGTGACAATTATAATTTCAAAATATAATAATTTAATAACACAAATTTGGCATATTTGGCAAGAAAATGAAGCGCTTCAATTCTGGTTAAGTTTCAAGTATATAGATCCTTAAAAAAATAATAAAATAGAATATCCTAAAATACTTTTATTTTATGATTTCAATAGTTTATCACTTCATAGGGATATTCTTCCACAATATAATTCTCTAAATAATGATATTTTTCAATATAGTTTCATGTTTCCAACTCAATTGCTCATAATGGCGGCTATAGCGGTACAAGAATTGCTTATTTAAACATGGCCATCCATTCATAATATAACAATTTGATCCCAAAGAAAATTATTGTAAAATGGAACGGTATACGATAACTGTTTTATAACGAAGAATATTCAGGCACTATACAACTAAAAAGTGTTTTATAATGCAACGCAATTGAATGCTATACAATATTTATTGAACAACATTATACAGCTTCAATAAGACAAGCTTAAGTAACTATTATATTTTATAATGTTGTAGCTGTTAGTTATATAGTATATTATAGAACTCTTATACAATAGGTATAAAAGTCTTATAAAATGATATTTTTGTCCATTATTGACCTAGGTTATTACCTAATAGAAAAAATTCTTGTTTATAATCATAAGTGATTATTGATCCCGAAAGATATTTTTTTATTTTGAATTACGATACAATCAATTCAGTACTGTGCATGAACTAAAAAAGTGTGTCGAAAAGAAGAGTTCTACTAACCGTTTATTAACTAACACACCCAAAAAATTTCGACATTGTGGCAATTGATGCTTATTAGATCGAACAACTTTTAAATTCTCACCAATAATTAGCCTTCAAAAAATTTTGTAATATATGTAACCTTCAAGTTTTGGCCAACATTTATTATTTTAACCGTATATAAAAACTATCGGAATGTGAGCACTAAGCGATTAATCTCTATTTTCTTAATAAATATAACAACACAACCAATTAACATTCAACACACAACCTTGGTGTGAAGTACCGCCATAAGAGTTTAAATATATCAATTAGATGTGCCAAAATTATATTAATGGTCATTGCTTTGACGCCTTTTTAAATATTATTTATTGCTGTCTATATTAATCCTAAGACAACCTATAATTTGTTCAAAAGACGAACTTTACTGGATATGTCTAAACTTACCACGTACGTGTAGTGAAGTAATTAGAATCTTAAAAATTGTGATCCCCCTGAAATATTTTAGCCAACATTTTTTAACTAATAGCATTCTTATTGCTTCGCAAGGAGTAAATGATTCTTCTGATCAACCTTGAGTTAGTGTTGTACTTTTTGTTGATATTTTTAACTGCAATAGAGCTAAAGCCGTTCATCGTACACCTAATTTTTTCCATTCCTCACACAATTGGAACCAAGTACTGCAATGTATACAAAATTAACAGAACCCGAAGGAAACAATACAAATTTCCATTCCATATTTTCATACAAGCAAAAACTACTATAGGAGAAGTTTGAGAAGTTAAAGTTCATAATCTTCAATTTTCAACGAGCTACAGAAGGAAATCAAAAAGGAAGGAGACCGTATTTGAAAAATCAATTGGATCCAATTTAGGTCAATGGACTCCACTGTAGTACCTACTTCAAAATTGTTTGTATTTTATGTTAATTGTGACTCATTTGTCGTGAATTTTGATGCCATAACGCTATTCTCTGCATTTCTGTTACTTTTGGGTGTGAAACTCGAACTTTTTTGGGCTTATTATTCTCTATTTCTTAATGTCTGACAACACAGTAGTCTCATTAAATATTCAAATAGAAATTTATCTTTTACAGAGTGATCCTAAGAATTTTACAAGTAAATACTAAAATTCTAATGCAAAACAAGTAGGTGTCTGTATTGGTTCTGTATTGGTTATCTATACATCCCTGTTTCAGCTCAAAATACAATATGGTAATAAAACTGAACAATGCCAGATAAACGATAAATATTGCGGCAGTGGCGGAGATTACGATATTAGTTTATTCTGCTTATTTAATTAGATTCGGTCGACATTACAGTTGAAATAAAATTCATTCGTTCAGGCCTATTAACAAGTTACATTTTCATTTTTATTGAATTAAATTAATTGGAGAAAATATAGTTTAATTTTCATAATTCAAATTTATTGACAATGAATTAATGTATGTCAAGTTAAGTAAACATACCATTTATAGGAAATATAAAATTCAATCTATAGTATCATCCTCTTCGCTGGCCATACAATAATCATCCGAAGACTCGTCGAGAGAGATCACTATCGGTTCTATAGTTTGTTCTATGAGGTTATCTGAAACCCACATTTTCTCTTCCTCTTTAATTACATGATTCACAGCATCTCTCCAGTTCTCTTCAGTTATTGTTGTCAATGAGTACTTCATTAGTTCACGAGCATCTTTCATTTTAAATGTTTTATTATGTCTAGCTACATAACCTTTCATTTGGGCCCATATTAACTTCGCTTCTCCCAAGTAAAATTTAATTTGTGTAATATTTTCCACAAAGTTTTTCGCCCTATGTCAGGCAAATTCTCGCCCTCCTTTACCATTCTTAGAATTATTTCGAGGGTTGGGATCTCTTTTTTAAAATATAATTCGTGTACTTTTCGTCTTATTGTATTTTGCATATGTTCATCAAGGTCAAGTGGGTTTTCTTCCAGTTGACTTTTTAGGTGGAGATATATTTCCATTTTTCCTCTCCCTTAGAAGTCTGTAAATAGTAGATTCACTAACTCCTGTCATATTGGAACATGTCGAAACTATATTTCTAACAGTAGCAGCCGGCATTTGATGTACAACAGCATTATGCACATTTAACACTACAGTCTTCGTTTGTTAGCTAAGCACGCTCTTACACTTTACTGGGGTGAAACTTGAAGACATTTTTCCCAACACAGTTAACACTTATGGAACGTAAGCAAAACAAATTATACAAATTTGGGCGAGACCAAGTTTCACCGTATATACATGCAAAATTTCTAAGTAGTCATTAGGACAATCCCTAGTAGGACCCTATTGTAATGTTTCTTGAAAATTATCAAGTTGTTTTAAGTAACTGAATTTAGATTCATATTACCTTTATATATCAGATCGAGTATAAAATTAAATACTAAATAAATTCCTTAGATGAACGGTGACGCTTATGGTTTACTACCTGACTAGCATCTGTGACCTTTTCGCGTGCTGTCAGACAATAAAAAACAGACATTAATTTCTTGTATAAAATAGTTAGCGAAGATACAATTGAAAAATTATAAAAAAAGTTTGAAATACTATTCATATTGTTTTTATTGAAAATTATTTCTACTAAACCTAACCGTTCATTATTTCGGACTGGTTCAACCTGGTTAACTTGAATGTCATCATCATCAATTTCTTCAAAGCTAAAGTTATCATTATATTTAACAGAGATATTGTGCAATGTAGCTGTTGCACAAATAACTGCCTGAGCTGTGTTCAGTTTAGTTGTAATACCTCTGAGCAATACTGGGAATCTCCTTTTCCACACACCAAAAACTCGTTCGACAATAACCCTTGTTCGTGTTTTCTATAATCCATCTTCACTAATCACTATTGAAATTGTTATTCTATTACCAACCCAATACACAATCTTATCTCAAATAACAAATCAAATGTCACAAACCGCGTCTCAAGTCGAGCTCAAGACAGGTCGCTGGCTGCCTTGAGCAAGACTCCATTCGCACATGCGCAGTTGCAGCGTTTTTCAAGCTGTGGGTCTCGAGATTCGACTATAAAATACGTTCTCGTCTCAATGCGTTCTCAAGCTCGAGCTCAGTCTCGACTATAAATACGAACCAACCACCTGCTCGAAGAGAAGACCTGGCAAATTACAAAGGATGTCTACCTCAAAGAACAGGACGACAAGGAAGTCACCTGAGTTTACCTTAAAATCAACACCAGGAGTCAGCTAAACCCAAGCGCCAACCAAGAAAACAATGACGAACTCTTCAAAGAAACAGTAAATTTTCGGTAATAAAATTGCTTGCTCAGCTAATGGACTGAAGTACTCTAGAAAAGAATTGGACCCTTTCAGGCGGAGGTCCGGTATTTCAACTAGGGTCAATTATAATAAGTGAAACACTCTAAAAGGTTGTGTTTGGTCGCTGATGATGTATCCCTTATGAAGACGGCGTAAAGCACACCCAACAGAAGACAAACGTTTTCTGTGTCTCATGCCATGATAACTTTGTCGACTGGATTTGCTCTGTTGGAGAAAAAATTATCCTAAGTGCGAATGCACGTGCTGCACCATCTGCAGAAGCGGTCCCAATGCAAACAGTAATGAATTGCTTGAAATTTTTGCGACAGAGAAACAGGAAGAGCCTCCTGAACAAAACAAATAATAATTTTTTTTATTTAAAAAGTAAATAGCTCAAAAACTCGCTTGGATCTCGCCCGACAATATTTGTCCAATATATGCAAACTCGATAACCGATATTTCCTCTTTTTTTTTGTTGATTTGCAATCAATTTATTATTTTTTTGCCCCCAAGGGATTATCATGTAATTAACCAGAGATTATTGGAATTAATTTTCAACTTCTAATTGATATAGTCACTCGATTCATTCGATTCCTATAAAAATAAATAGATATTACTTCGGGTTCAACGACCTATCGTTGAAATTGTTTCCGGTAATGACCTTAAACCTACAACGAAAATGTTTATTGGGCGTTAGCACGATGATGGATTATAAAATGTTACTTATTTGATAAAAATCATCCTAATTACTCATTTTATTTATGTACATACATTAAAAGACGATAGTGTCTAGATACCATCATTACCCACATTACAATTTATTAATAATATTCTTCTACGAAACGAATTATGCGAAACACATTAGTATGCATCCACCCACTCGAAAGGTGTTTCCGTATATTGCAATTATTTACGTCTACTACGCGGTCTTCATTCATCCCGATTCATTCATAAAATGTAAATTAGTGATATCTTGCCGTCTTACACAATATACTCATTATCTCGGGGTGATAAATAAACAGTGGTGTAGTGACATTTTAATTTTACGATCGGATGATATTTTTTGTTTTTCGAAAATTATTAACATGGAAAATGTGAAGTGTGAATATTTTGAAATGGTTGTGTTTGAAGAAAATCTCCCATAAAAATCAAAAAAACGTAGTATTAAGTGGTAGGCAAAACTGAATTAAGCTGCTTCAAACCAAAAACCTTTATAGAAATTGCCATGTCTTTCAGCTAGCTTTAGCTCAAGATCCAAAACAGGAAGGTCTTATGAATTCTTAAGAAAAACCTTCCTGAATATAGGAGCTATCGATTTAGTCACTACTTTTGACGCTACTCACATGGTGTAATAGAAAAGAAGGTGTGTTACCACGCACGACCAATGAAAAAAAATTTTAAAACGCCGCCATATTGAAAAATTAGACAATCAGAAAATAACGCGCGAAATCAAACGCTTGACAAATAACTGAGTTTGAAACGAAAACAAGAGACAAAATCTTTATTTAACAATAAAGACTTACACACTCAATGTTCCAATGTTCAGAGTTCACAATTTATTACAAAAATAAACGATTACAACAAGTAATATTTGGTTGTGTGGGTTATAGTTATGAGAGTCATTCAAAACATTAAACATATGATTGGCAATATGGCGGCGTTTTGGAAGGTGCGCATCAGAACATGACGAAAATTCGTGGGAGCACACCTTCTTCTCTATTACAACAATTATTTAAACAAACTACAATCCAAAAACCAAGACAACTTGGAGCTAAGGCTTGTCCAAAAGATTGTGGTACATCCAGTTTTGCAATTACTTCTGTCTGTAACAAACGAATTCAAATACCCTGCCATATACCTATAGTCTCTCTAACAGCTTGTAGTGGCCCAGACGTAGACTAGTTTTAACTAGTTAGCTCTAACTGTTAGAAGCACGCAGAAATGTAGAGACGTTGATTTTATCATGAAAAACAGATTCCGGGGAAAATGGTCACCTGATCTTTCCACATACGGCCACTATACTGCTTGAAGAACTTATTTCCAAAACTTGGAGAGTACCAAAGGAGTATAATTCTTTCCCATAAGAATTCAAATTATATCGCATTAACTCAACTATCAACATACTTGGCTGGCCAAAATTTTAATTTTAGTTCGATAGATCACTCTAATTTGACATTGAGCTACTTCTTCTCATTCTCTCACACCAATCGTTACACGGTTTTGAATGTCTGATAAGTCTGTCCATGCTCAGATTGTACCTCAATCGATGTGAAATAAGAGTGTTAATAGCTAGACATATTTAGCTAACGCCTCGGCAGATAAGAATATTATCCTGCTAGCCAAACGTTACACCATGCTCAATCCCTCAAGAGATGGTATGAAATCAAAGGATGCAGTCTTGCCAGGATCACCTTGGGGAGCTTGCGCTGAAGAAATATTTGACGATGACCAGGAAAAACCTACTTTTAACAGTAGGATTTCTGACTGGCCACTGTCAACTAAGGAAACTTCTCCATACTATGGGGCTAGTGGACACACCTCCATGCAGGATGTGTGAACAGAAAGATGAAACTGTCTGGCATGTCTGTCCATGATTACTACTCATTTGAGTGGCCGTTAAGACAAAATTTGACTGATTTATCACTTGGAGGATAAACTTTGACATCTGTAATTATAGGTGTTTTCGATTATTTACTTTTGGCTGCTGGTAGCAGCTCGTAGTGACTGAATTTCCCCTTGCCTCTTGAGCACATACCGAAAAGCATGTATATATTATTAGTAAATTCTGACGATTTAGATTCAGAATGGTTTTCGCCGCCACTGAACTAAAAGCTCAGGTAACGTAGTTCAATAAACTTAATTTGCATGTGTCGTCTTACATAAACCTTTATTTTTAATACTCCTACAAATAATATTGAAAATGGCATATTTTGCGTAAGCAGCATGCTGTGCATCGATCTTGTACCAGCTTGAACATCTGTGTGACAAATTAAACAATCAGGAGAGTTTAGGTTGTTATTTTTTGTGAATAATTTATTCTAAAAATCAGAATTATTCAATCCTTTACTAAAAATGTTTTTATTTCA
>CAJUYI010004236.1:12708-32039 GCA_910591695.1 Galerucella pusilla
TAAAAATCAGAATTATTCAATCCTTTACTAAAAATGTTTTTATTTCAACAGATATAATTTTGTCGAGTAAAAAGACAAAGTGACAAACAATCATTTCAAATCAGTTTAAATCAATACAATTACATCCGAGATATGAAACGATAATTCGGGTATTAATATTAAAGTAATTAAAAAGGAAATATTCATGAGTGACGTGGGTTATCTCTAGACTATCTGATATTTCCATTACCGTTTTCCAGAATTGTGAAAGCTCATGTTGAATATCAGGTTATATTCTGAACAGCATTGCCAGGTAAGATTTGTCAAACATTTTAATTTCATTTATGATGTTAGAGTCTGATTTGAACGTTCCTGATCTAATTATTTATCCAAAAGCATATCCAGGTTATTATTTCACCCCTGTCATTGTGGATTTTGTTAATTATTAATTAAGAAGTAAAATTACCTCAACTTTATTACAAAATATACATTGTTTTTATTAAATTGTAATAAATTCTGTATATTTGTGATAATATAACAGAAATATTATTGTAGCTGGGCAGGAAATGTTTTACATCAAAACCTACCCTAAAGCAAATTATCAATAAGATCTGGGGTGAGAAAATAGTATGTTCAAGAACTAGCTAATCCAGAATATAAAACCCACGTAAAAACGTGCAGCATTATCAAATCCTGGCATTACAGACGACTAAGAACTTATTTTTATGTGACAAACAGAAGAAATGTAAATAATTATGCCACAGTTCTTGCTAAATTGATCAAATTTATTAGATATATAGCAGAAGTTTCCATAACTACCATTATTTCAAGTTTCTAAATGGCTGAAGTTCTTACTGTCCATAAATATTCCTCACAGAACTTTAAACCTTAAATGTACAGGTAAACTCAAGTAGAGTACTCGAATTACTCATTTAAAATAATCAAGATACAATCCAACACAAGATATCATTTTTTTAAATAAAATGCAAAATCAACTATGTGAATAGAAAGACAAGGAATGGTCAAGAATGTAGTCCCAGATATCACTACCACTACGTTGTAGCTTGACGATGTAAGAGATGGAGTGAGAAATGTGTTTGAAAGGGTTCTTCTGGGAGCAGTATTTTGATCCTTACAGATTTAGGGCGAGTTGTACCAAACACCTAAACTCGGTTTGATGATTACTGATGTTTAGACTGATGTAATTGTTGATAATAAATACATCAATCAGCCACAGTCTAACCATCAGTAATCATTAAACAGAGTTTAAGTGTTTGATACAACTTGCCCTTAGAGGTTGGGAAATTAATAATTAGAGGTGGATTTTAATTAATTGGGAATAAGGACCAATGCTCGAGAAGATAGATGGGTGAATTTTATGGTTCGGAAATATTGTGGATCCTCCTAGTGTTCTGACTACAGCCTTTCCAGCTAATCCGTTCCCTGTAATAACTCATACAGGTTCTTTGCTGGTTGGTTGTAGAAGTCTTCTGGATTCATTTGGGGTCTACCATACAGTTTCTGCCTCCTTTGGTCCAGCGTCTTACAGTTGCATAGTATATGCAGAGCTGATTCAGTGTCCTTTTTGCATCTTATGCATGTGAGGTTTCCGTTATACAGCCCTATTTTGTTCAGATGCTCCTTTGTCCCGTAAGTAGCCCCGTTATGGTGCCTAGTTTGCTCCTGCTCATTGAGAGATATTATTTTGCTACTTTTTCTGATGGTTCTTTTATGAATTCCTTCCCATGTATTTGCCTGGGCATATTCTTTCAGGAACGGTGCTACTAAACGGTAACTCTTGCCTAAGGAAGCACATGCATAAAACTGACAACCTATCTGCTGTGCATGAAATAGGAGGAAACAGCAAATGTAAAGCACTGTCTCATTGGAGATATTATACAGTGCTATTCAAAAGTCCCCTCCCCCCTCGTATCTTTTGAATGGCTACACTCACATTAATAAAATTTGGAGGGTGAAAATAAAGTGTTGTAAACTTCTCTACGAATGGTAACAGGTGACGTAATAGTAATAGATGACGTCACAGTGCCACTCTGGACAATGATTTTAAAAAGGACCTCATGGCAAAGATTACAGATTGAAAATATAAGATGTTTCACTCCAGGGCGGTTTGATTCAAGTTGCCGTCCCAAACGGACGCCGCTCTCATATGTTTACGACTCGCTTTTGTTGTCAATAACGAGAACGGTAGATACTAGATAAGTTCGAAAAGCTTATTTTATTTTAAGCTATACAGGGGTAATTGGAGAAATATATATTTAGATTAATAGGATTCTTTATCACAAAGGTTCATTTCGAAAAATGTTCTTCGGGATATGAATTTGAAAAGGTAAGTAAAAAATAAACTTGAATTTTTAAAATGAATCAATTCACAGTTTTTATCCAGCATCTTAGTAATTTTGTGATACTTATTGATAATCTAGCAGATATTTATCACAAATTCAATTAAATATACTCATTAGCCACCAGAATAATAGAGCCACTAAATCTTAAATTTTGATCTTCAAATAACGCGTATTTTTTGGATTGACAAGGTTAAAACAGTAAAAAGAGAAGCAGCTGCAAGATACCTTTATTAAAAAAATTTATAAATGTTGTAAAATACTAAGTTTGGAGTTTGGTTTATGTGTTAAATTTAATCTATTGTTTTTCAAATCTTTCAATATACATTTGAGAGTAAAATATATACGGACTCTGGTATAGAGACTGGCATAATATTTGAAAGGAAATTGATTACATGGATGATGAAAAGAAAATTCAGTAAATTCGTTCAAAAGGAACTGACCAATTCCCCTTTGATTAGCTATAGAATTAAATTTTTGTGTTTTCTTGCGTAATGTACTTGTTTATATAATATCCTTATTATAGAGATAAATCCTTAATTTTGTATTAGCAAATATTACGAAATACTCAGTGTTTAAGCTTTACTATTAAAGAGAAAAATATTAATATGACTTTTTACTCATTCCAACAATTAATTAATAAATTCAAAAAACCTATACAACATAAATATAAAACACGAACAACCAATAAACACCGTTTTAAAATATCAGCGCTCGACGGGCGACGTCCCGTATAATATGCCAAATTAAATGCAAGTAAGGACGTAGCGACGTACTGTACCATCCAAGTCACCAGACAATCATCAGCTGCATCGCTGCTTTACGCGATAAATTCGAACGCGTGAAACATCTTATATTTTTATTCTGTAATTTTTGCTCATGGCAAGTGATATCTCGTTTGGAAGGCATTGACATTGGCTACCTAGCCATGTTAATTTTGTTTGGGTTTAAACTAATTTTGACGGATAAATTAAATAAATACCAAAATTATTGAAATTTTTTTTTATTCAATTAATCAAATATCAACAATGGATTCTTATAGAAAGTGATCGAAATGAGTTCCGTCTACTTCCTGACAGTAATACATCCTTTTAGTAAACTCTTGTCGTACTCGTTTGAATGTGTCAGCTGAAATTGCATTGCATTCTTCAATAATTCTTTCTTTCAAAACGCCAATGCTATCTGGTGCCGTAGTATAAACCTTGGATTTCAAGTACCCCCATAGAAAAAAATCTAATGGTGTCAGATCTGGTGACCGAGGTGGCCATTCTATAGGACCTCGGCGGCCGATCCATCTACCTCGATATTCTTCATCCAGGTAACGTCTTACTACACCATAATAATGTGCAGGAGCACCATCTTGTTGAAACTTTATTTCCAGATGCCCGAATTCATCTTGATTATTTTCCAGAATTTCAAGAATTAACGGCTCAATTGCATTTTGTAACATCTCCAGATACACTCCACCGCTTAAATTTGAATTTAGGAAAACAGGACCAACTATGTTGTTCTCTCGTTGTTCACGAGAGGTGTGAGGATTTGTGTCACTCCAATACCTTACAATTTGTGTATTCACATTTCCATTGAGGCAAAAAGTACTTTCGTCACTAAAACAAATTGTTTTTGTGTAATGTGGGTTTTGACTAATTTTATTTGTCATTCATTCACAGAATTCGAGTCTTCTGTAGGGGTCGTCATCCGAAAGGTGGTGCACCATTTTTAACTTGTATGGATGAAATTTATTTTTAGCCGACACTGTCTGTACTGTACTTCACAGATAGACGCAACTTTAGTTGAAGAGGAAGAAGGGTTTACTACCATTTCAGCAACTATATCAATTTTTTTATTATCACTAAATGTTGGTCGACCAGATCGTTTGGCATCTTGAACACTACCTGTTGCTTCAAACTTGTGAAGAAGCTCCCTCAAATAAGTTCTCGAGATAGGGCGATCTGGGTATCTCTCATTAAATTAACGTTCCGCTTCATGGAGATTCTTTCTAGATTCACCAATTATTAAGATAGCTGCTACGTTGTCGGCTTGAGTACGTACCATTTTGCCTATGTAAACTCTTAAACGTCTCATTAAACAATAATAAAATTAAATATTTAAGCTATTTAGAAAAACTTTGCAAAGCAACAAATACTATTAAATTAAAAACGTAAATTTTTTTGACAACTAACCAGAGGCGGACTGAAAAATCTTCATTAATCAATCAATAAATCTCCATGAATCAATCTTCAATAATCAATCTTCATTAATATGGCTATGTAGCCAATGTCAATGCCTTTTAAACGAGATATAACTTGCCATAAGGTCCTATTTAAAATTATTGGCCTTAGTAACACTGTGACGTCATCAATTACTATTACGTTACCTGTTACCATTCGTAGAGGAGTTTACAACACTTTATTTTCACCCTCCAAATTTTATTAATGTAAGTGTAGCCGTTCAAAAGATACGAGGAGGGGACTTTTGAATAGCACTGTATATTCCTAGAACTAGAGCGACCAAGGGAGGATTACACCTAGTGAAAAGACTGTTGAGCCTGATAAGAGCTGCTGGTGTCTCCACAAAACTTTAGCATACGTTCGTCCCCCTTATCCTTATGCCTTATCGAAGGATAGAGTCGGCAAAGGAGCATGTGCAATTCATTTTTTACAAACATTGCGCAGCCTCTCATAATTACAGGTCCCTTCCAGCGTTTGACAAGATGTTGTGGATAAAATAATAGTAGCTTTACAAATGTATTTCTATTTTTACGCTAAAGGTTATGAATTGTTTACCAGGAGCGTCAGATTCTTATCAGCCAATGTGCGTTGAAGACTAAATCCGCCTCTGCAGAACGTACTAACAGTTAAAATTACATTATTAATCATTATGACAGAAAGACTATAAAAATCCAGGAAAACCTACAGCGATTATTAATGGCTTACGGATCCGAGTTCAGTTATTTTCAAGAAAACGGTTATTGCACGTACCAAAATTAAATGGGAAATAATTTCATTAGTAATTCCGTATCATAAACGAAAAAAAAAAAATAACTTGTATTTATTTGCATACACAAGTGCGATATAATTACTGATTTGTATGCATAAGTGCATGTTAAACTCACGTCTACATACAAATTTATACTTGTTTATTTATTATAAAATTGGTATGAATGTAGTTAGGGAGAAATAAACATGTAGGAAGCAAACAAATATTTAGATATGCTGCCGTCTTAGCAACAAGAAAAATATGTACTGTACCTACTATATGGACGGTAATGTTTCAATAAATTCGACGTGTTTCCATATAAAGATATTTTGAACAATTTGATTTTCAAATGTGGATCGTATACTATATATAAAACCGAGTAAGTACAAAATCTCACCTTAATTTACTCTTTTTGATTTAAATTTATGCAGACTTTTACGTTTTTGTATTTATATATAACAGTTTCATGACATTCATAAGGTAAAGAACGTTTTACAATGTTTTGTTAACTCAGCAGCTGACCTTGAGGATTTAGGTTGTACTTTATTCAATTGACAGCTAAAATAATCTAAGCTTAAGTATTTAATAATAATAAATAAAGCGATTAGAGCCCAACCTATTTCTGATCATAGAGATGCTACAGATAGAGGCAGCACGGTAGCTGGGACCCATCACCATGTAAGAAAGAGATAGAAAGTTAGAGGTTCAGGCTGCAATTATCATACGGCGCACATGTTATAGACACAGTCAAGAACAGTGAAACATCTGATCCTTTGTCACTTGCTCTCTCACCGGAGTTCAGACGGTTCAGCGGCCTATGGCTTGTTGTCTATCTGTAGTATCTCTCTGTTTCTGAGCAAGCATTTATTATTCGAGAAAATCACGTGTCACTGGATGGAGCTGAATTTTTCAATATGGCTGCTATAGCGATGAACAACAAAACAGTCTGTAAGGGTGTTTGATGCTGTTTAGTTTTTTTATGTGTTTTTCGATTCGTCTTTAGTGGGTTTGGCAGGCTTTTCCTTATTTTTGTAATTTCCGTTATTTCCTAAACGTGTTTGTGTGGTAGTGTTTAAGAGAATAGGTCTAAAAATGACGAAAATTGGAGTAACACTTTTTAACCTTATGGAATATATTGGAGTCAGAAGCAGACCACTAAAAGAAGGTGAAGCGGTTTTTAAAGCGGGACATATAATATTATGTGGCTTAGAAGGCACAAATTCGAAAAAACGTTAAAAGTTTGTGTCTGTAGCTTCCCAGCCTCATGAGACAACAATTAGTCTGAATGATGATGTTAAAGATTGGAAATATATATATGTTCATGTAAGGCTGGAATGTCCGGCTTCTGCAAACATATTATGAAACCTAAAAAACATAGATAACTCATCAGCTTCCAATAATGAAAAAATAGCTGAACTAAGCTCAACTAGGTATCTCCTTGACTTAACGACTTTTTAACGCTGCCTGTATCAATCAGGGAGGAAAAGACTTGAATATCTACACGAAACTACCAAAAAGGTTCGAAAGAGTTTTACCGGCCACTAGAATAGGATTTTAGCAACAAGTACATTTGTAACACTACAACTTTTACCACGTTTTTATTAATTTGGAAGTGCACCTTAAGGATGTGTGATTGTTTTTATCTCAGAAAATCACTTTAAATAGGTAGGTATTTTATTTCACTATTTAGAATAAAATTTTGAATAACACTTTCTATTTTTTATAAAACAACAAAATTAATTTCACTTTCTATAACGATGTTCGCATTCTGGCTTTGTTGTTCACCTCTATTGAAGTTTGAAAGAAAATTAACAGATGTCGCCCATTTCGTAGTTTTCGGCAATTGTTAAAACTCAAAAAATTATATGAAACGTCAATATTTCCAGTGACAGATGGTGAAAAACTTCAAAAACCGTTCGTTAAGGATTTTCCACCCTATTTTTGATGTACTACATATCCATCCATCCATAATTATTCAGTAATTAATACTACATTTTTCGCAGTGCTCATATAATTCTAATATACGATGACATCAACTTCCTTTTAATAACAGGTGTTGTATTGGATGTCGGAAACTACCATATATCTTGGCAATCCTCTCGCATTACCTTCCTGAAACCTCTGAAATTAACTTATTATCTATAGAATACATAGAAATGCTGAAATGTCGCCGGATTAAAGACAGAAAAAAACAAGTACTTAAATAAATATATAAATTGTGCCAATAGCATTGAACAAACAATAAATTGTCGTAGGGATTTAGAAAACTGCTTACATCCAGGATTAAAGTCAATTAATAAGGCTTTTATATTCGTAATGTAACATGGCTATTCTCAAATTCTACAACTGCAACTTATTCCATCGGTTGAAAAGGATATAAAATGTTAATTCATTCCATGCAGCTCTACGAGTTGGCTGGGCTCATTTAGGTTGTATTGAAACATTTTAATTGTTATTCGTCTACAGTTGCTTCATTGCAGGACTTCCTCAGCCTTGGAACAACAAGCTTTTATGAAGAATAGAATACCACAAACCAAAACATTTCTTGCAGGTTACATGACCTTATTAGTATCAATGATCTGTATTTCTTTCCTTGAAGCAAAAATTTATAGGATCAGGGCATGGAGCTACTATTAAGAGGAGATGACACAGTCGACTATCTTACAATAGGAAAGTGGTATCACATGAGTGACATTGTAATGTGAGCAATATGGCGTCGTCAGCAGAGCCGGACTATTTAAATTTTCAATCCATAAACATATATTCACTAGTGAAATTGATAATATAGAAATACTGTAGGTATTTTGTTGGCTGCCAAGAACCTCTTTTTACAAATATCAACAACATATCTCTTATTGATGGAGTTCTAAGAAATATACAAACATTAAATATAATATGAAGTTGAATAAAACTTATTGGAGCACAAATAAATATATTCCAGTACAGTCCTTTCGATTGTTTACTAACCTATTAATATGTTGTTCTTGATGATTTTTTCGTATTTACACTGTCTCTACTTGTACAACTTCGTGAAGAACTAGAAACCATTATTGTTCAATTATTAAAATAGAAAAAAACGACACTAACAAAAAGAAAATCCAAAAATACCCAATTCACATCCACAAAACAATACTAATGTCAAGTTGACAGAGAAGTGGGAGTAAAATGGCGAAACTGATACCACTTTTATGATAGGCGTAGCGACTCCTCTCAATACTAGCTCCATGGATCAGGGTCATGGAGTCATGTTCAGTGTATTATCAACGAACATGTTAATGTTCGTTGGTATTATTTATGATTCTCTCAAATTAGAGTGTCAAATTGGGTAGACAATACAATAATATTTCAAAAACATCAAAAATAATCGATTTTCCCGGTCAGTGTCACTATTTGAATTTCCCGCATTATAATAGTTACCATTACGAATTTTCAGATGGCGTTCGATTTTGTATCGACTGGATAACATGAACCGTCTCTAAAGGATAGGTAGTTTCCGTAGAAAACGCTACAATGGGAGAATATCCCACTTTCAGAAAAGAAGCAATAGAAAAGTGTGGCTGGTTCAATATTGATAAAAAATTTAGCCAAAGGATGTCTAGGAAACTTCTTGAACAAGGTGCATGGAGGTGTGTCCACTAGCCCCATAGTATGGAGGTGTTTTCTCAGTTGACAGTGACCAGTCAGAAATTCTACTGTTAAACGTAGGTTTTTCCTGGTCATCGCCAAATATTTCTTCGGCGCCAGCTTCCCAGGATCGTCCAGGGTGATCCTGGCAAGACTGTATCCTTTGATTCCATCCCATCTCTTTTCTTCTCTTCCTGTGGTATGACTGGGGCTTCCTAAAATGGAGATATAGTATCAGCGCGTTGTTTTGGGGTAACAAATGGTTAAGAAACTGTTATTGTAACCTAAAAATAATTTGTTTGTCATTGAAAGTGAACTGAATTATGATATTCCTATTGATGATATTAATTATTAATGATATTGAACTGAACGAAATTTGTCTCAAAAAAATGGAGACAATGACAATCTCTCAACTCTCAACCATTTCTTACCTCAAAATATCGCGCTGTTGTCATATCTTTTACTGAAGCGATTTTACGAAAAGGCCCCCCCTGCTCTTAGTTTAAAAACAGGATCCTATGCAACTGTATTTCAGGCGGAAATTTACGCCATTGTTCCATGTGTGGAGAGATTGGAGCAAGCCAATCTCATACATAGAACAATAAAAATTTCTCGGACAGCCAAGCGGCTTTGAAAGCACTTAGCTCTCACCGTGTAATGTCGAAATTGGTTTTCTGGATCCCTGGCCATTCTGGCATGGAAGGAAACGAGAAGGTAGTCTCTATTGCAAGGGAGGGAGCCGCACGTGTTTCTATCGGACCAGAACCTACAGTTGGCATCGCAATAAGTTTTGCCAAACCAAGAGCTATAGATTTCTGGCATAATGTACCAGGATTGGTTTATTCAAAGGCTTTTATACATCCTTCGAAGAATGTCTACAAACAAATGTAGCTGGCATGACCTACATTGTCTAACAGGCCTTTTAACAGGCCACTGTCATCTGAATCATCATATGTTAAAACTTGGATTGTCGGAAGATCCGACTTGCCGTCTTTGTCTGCATGAAAATGGAACAGCAGAGCATATAATTTGTGCCTGTCCCTCCGCGGTTCGAATCAGCTATCTGATGTTTGACAGAGCCTCTCTCTCGCCCTAGGACCTGAAAAATTATTCACCAAATAAACTAATCGGCTTTTTTTAAGAAGCTGAATTTGTTTGATGAAATCTGAATACGTGTGAGCCACAATAGACTCTTGCGAGTCGTAGTGGAGGGCCTTATAGACTTACTCAACACACAACTAACCTAACCTAACTTAGCTTAAAAACAAGGTATAGACTAGCGAAAATACAATGTCAAATGACACCAGAAAGACTATAAAACAAAAAACAAGTTTATTAAATTGACTATTTCACTAGAGTAAATTGATAACTGACAAAAATTTGAAGGTTTTGAACTGGCAATTTTTTGTCTTGCCGCGGCAATTTTTTGACGTTTAATATATCATATCTATGTGTATAAAATTCTATCACTCTGTGATAAAATTCAATATAACATCTTTGTTAGTGGTTTCTAAGGAAACTAAGTTGTTTATTTATTTATTAAACTGTCTAAAAATTATTAAAACTGTTTCAAAAATTTAAATAAGTGTTATTAACATGAATAATACAAGATTTGGAAATAATTCAATAAATGAAATAGAGAGTACAATTAAGCAAAGTCCAAAGTCTGCGTGGGAACAATTTAGAATGTTTCTGGACGCACGTAATTATACGTTAGAAAAGGATACTTCTGAACAAGTTATAGCAAAAATTCTTGAAGATTGTGGTTTTAACATGAAAAAAAGAGATGGAACTGATTACACTGAAGCTAGTGTGAAAACACTTTGGAATACGACTGCTCAAATGGTTCAGGATAAATATTTTCTAGAATTTAACATCAAAATTGATCCATTTAAAGATATTACCTATAAATTTGCTAGATTGGCCAAGGATACAAAACGTAAAAAGCTTCAGGCTGAACCTGAAACCAGAAAAAGAAGTTCTAACGCGCTTACCAAGGAAGAATTAATGGAAATGGTAGAAAGCTATTCTGAAGATAATCCTGATGGGTTACAAAAAAAGTTTTTTCATTTATGTTCGTTCGAATTAGTATGGCGAGGAAATGAAGCTGCTAATTGTGATATTAATTACTTTAAAAAAGAATATTATAATGAAGGTAATTTCACTGGCAGAGTAGAATATAATCCAATCTTTTCCAAAACGACACAAGGCGGATCAGAAGCTTTATCTGTCAGTAAGTGGCTGGTAAGATATAATGCTAACAACAATAAGTTATGTCCCGTTCGTTTATTTTTAAAAATTATTGAAAAAAGAGAATCCAATCCTTATCTAACAACAACAAGATTATTTTTAACAGTATATCCAAATTGGGAGAAAGGAATATGGTACAAAAATTCACCATTGGGAATTAATTGGTATAGACACAAAAAAAATAAAAATAACCAATCATTCACATAGAGCTTCTGCAATATCTGCAGTAGCAAAAGAAGGAGTTGGTGAACAAGAAGTAATTAAGCTTACAGGACATTCTTCTGGCCATTCTTTGAAACCATATTTACAATTAAATGAAGAACACCATTTCCAACTTATAGAGAACCTTCAAGAAAATAAAAATAAAGAAAAGGAATCCTCAGTTTCTAATTTGAATAATTCATCACAGGCTATGATGCAAAACAATCCCCAAAATAATGCTACAGCGTACAATTATAATAATTGTACTTTTTACATAAATAAGTAATTTTTTTTCATAATATTATTTTTTTGCTTTGTATAATTGAAGTTTGCAATAAATAAAACGTTTAAACATACCTATGATTTTTTAGTTTTTCTCTCGTGAAATAGTCATGTCAAATGCCACTCAATTAAAAATTTTGTAAGGTAAAATTTTTCTCTTGTCGTATTCAAGTTTGTTGCTTTTAGGTAATTTTGCTCATGACATTTAATCCAAAAATGTCATTCGCAAAATTGCCAAGCAACAAACTTTCATGACAAAATTTTCACTCTCGTAGTATTATATATGAAAAAATTGATTTTGGTTATATTACATCCAACAAAAATTGCAAGCTCATCTCTTCTAATTATATGATATAGATAAAACACGTTTTACGATAAATTTTTAGTAGTATCTCGACAAGTACTTTAAATATCCAGGCAATAAGGTTTTATGTTTATGCTGCTATAAACGCCTTTCTGTCGACTTACCCAAGTGCATACCTTTATAGGACTATTTATCACGTTTGAAAGGTGCTTCGGAAGTTTCAATATGCATTTTACATGACACGGACCCAATTTTTCAGTTAAACATTTTCCATTTCGAATCTAATAATCTTCGGTGGTCCAGATTAGGTTTGGCCCTTATACACCAGTCTAGGAATATGCCTTGAACTTCAACAATTAAGAGGAACGTACAGTGTTGGCTAATTTATCTAGGAAAACAATTTCCACCGATTAAATCTTAGGCAGTTTGCAATTAATTGATAGACGTTAATTACCAAAATTATCGAGATAGTTACGGTTGACAGCACATAACGCATTAGATCGCTTTATCACGCTCTCATCATTTATCTACTAGCTTCTACGAGAAGGTGAGGGTGAGACCTATAAGAGTGATCTCTCGACATTATGAGAATTTGTGTCGCATAAAACTTATATGTGAACTTCCAGAGAAAATGTGGGCTTCGAAAAGTTTTTTTTTTTTACTAAACTTCTACTGCGCTTAAGTGTACATCACAATTTCCTGCGACAGCCATTAGGTGTTGTAAAAAAGTATCAACATCTTTCTTCCCCTTGTCATACATACCTCTGGTAGTAGCCAAGAACTTTTATGTAACATCATTCAGCAATTTCCACATATTCCAGTAAGTATTTTAGAAATAAAAAGATTTCAAAAAAACCGAGTCAACTAAAAAGTACAGATTCACTTCATTTCAGGGGATAAAACGTTTATCAACTTTTTATCCGTTGAAAATTAAGACATTTTTATATTAAATATTTATTAATTATTATTATCAACATCATAAACGTACCAATATAGTACATTCAATAGCCTTCTTGGTGTGCGTCATCGTTTGTGACGTATAACCGGCTTTTGGGTGTATCGTTTAAATTTGATAAATATAATCATCAGGATCGTATTCAGACAAATTCGAAAAGGCTATGAAATTAAAGTGTCGATTTCTCGACTTTAACTCTCTAAAGTGTCATTTAACTACAATATAACTTCAAAATTTTCATATTTGTTCAAGTTCAAGCTCATCTGATGAAGAATGTATTCATATTAAAACACCATATTAAAGTGTATAGGTAAAGAACAGACTGTTTCGAAAAATATGATGAGCTCGACTTTTACCAACGTTCTCACTTAAAAAACAAACTGTTTTGTATCTACTTGATGAAATAGAAGAGCAAATTGCTTTACAGTTGTCAGAACCAAACATGAGCCCCGGAAAATATGCGAACTAAAATAAGGTCATCGCAAGCAGCCAATCAAGAGTCAATGTTAACGATTGTCCATTAGTAATTGTTAAATATAATCGAAATAATATGACCGAGTGATTTCATCAACATACATCATTTTATTCATTCTGTATCAGTGTTGTCAATGCGAGGATAATTATCCGATTTTTAGACAATTTCACTAATTTGGATCCAATAGTTTTTCGAATATTTTGTAGAAGGGATATATAAAATGGCTATTATTTTGGGGGATTTTCCATATTGACTGGAGTCGAAGACTTTATTTAGATAACCAATGTGTCCTTTTGGTAATTTTGACAAATTCTGATAATTTGAATAGTAAGTTCGGGAAATTTTCATTTTTGCATCGGCAACATTGGACTATAATCAGTTCATATTTTGTTGCTTTCCATAGAAACTTGACCCTTCTTTTTCATGACATTAATACAGTCATGTAATTTGAAAATATAGACATTTAGGGCAAACGGTAGTTTTTGTTTTGGTCCAATATAATAGATATTTACGTAATTAGTTATGAAAAGAACGATATTGTTCAACAAGCGTAATATTTGCCAAAACGAGCGTTAGCGTGTTACGCGTGTTGAACAATGTCGCTCTCTTCATAACGTGTTTACGTACAACGTTTTATCTAATTCCGCGCTTTCATAATATTCAATAAAATCTTCAATTACAATGATGATATTGAAGTGGAATCAAATGGTGTTAGAAGTATTGTTACTATGATGTATTCACCCAGAAAATTGACTTACTTTGAATAACTGTGTCCTGAATAATGTTTTCAATGTTTATAAATCTCAAAATACTATTGAATTAAAATAATGGGTTAATTGTACAGTTTAAATAATGAAATAATTGTTAGTTTTGACAGTACCTACCTAATTAATAAATTATTCTTTGAAACTCATGTGGTATCTCTATGTTGAAACATAAACAGTTACGTAAAGTTTTTACATAGCTACTTTTCATAACTGATATATGAAGGTTATGAAAAATGTGACGTTACCTAACGTCAAGGAGTGACGTAAAGTGTCACATTTGATAGCGGAATTAGATAAATTTTTTTATTAATATTAGAGTTACATTTTTAGCAAGTTTGACTTTGTTTACATATCTCTCAGCAGTTGACATTTATGGTATCGATATTTGGTTATCGATTCAAAATATCGAATTTTTACTACAAAAATACAACTACATAGACATGAACACGCCCACCAGGGCTCACGTTTGCTTCTGCCAACTGTATCTACTAATAAGTAAGCTGTAAAATCCATAGAGTTGTGTTGTATACAATGACCAATAATATAATTAACAAAAACCGTTATTTAATTTTTTCATTATATATAAGCTTTTATTCTACAATAAATAGAATACATACAAAAAATTTGTTTTAGTTGTAATACATTCCTTTTCTGCATTACTAACTTTATTAGTAGTTCAGCATTTTAAGATATGCTTAGTTTTTTCAATTTCTTGAATCAATTTCATTTCTTCTTCTCGAGAAAAATTTGAAGAGCGAACTTTCTTATTATTTTTTTAAATATCCATTTTTTCCAAATAAATCGCTTTCGCAAATAATACAAACGCCACAACTTATAACAAAACTTAACCTCATTTATTTAGACAGTAACGGAAAAACCAAAATCCATGACAACACTTTAAAAATTACTTAAAAGATACTTCATGGAAAGGACACTTTAATATTCATTATGGCACCAAACGACGGCAACAACTACTTTAAAGGGGACTTTGGGGTAAAGTCTCCATTCGGTAAAGTGGACTTTAGTTATTCATTATGAAATCGGCCGTTAATAATTACCAGCTTCTTTATCTAACTGAAAATACTTGAGAACTTTCAAAATGCTGATGTTTTTCCGTAAATCTAAGAATTTTATTGTATTATTCAAATAAATATAACAATAAGATTAATATTCACTTTTCATGAATAATAATTGACCGTAAACAACAAAGTACAGACCTGACGAGAACTGTCAGTGGGACATTAGAAAAAGACGTAAGACACATTGCCACTACGGAAGGTACGTCTGCAACCCATTTTGAATGCTATAATTTCTCCCGATTGATAGGTCGTGCTTGAGCGTAATCTAAACATCAACCAAACAAAATTTTAAAGTCAAAGATTAGGGTTAACGTTTGAAATACATTTAAACGGTTCATTATTATGATATTTTCATTAGGATTAATCACAGACCTGCCTTTTTTCCATTTCTTCCAACGTAATGCGTTAGGACATTAACAATCGATGAAACCAAGAAGGATGTTATATGAACTTTACCTACCTAAAGCCTTAGATTAATATTTTAGTTACCATAATTTAATACGTCAATTTGTTAGATTGTTCTTCATTTCTGAAGTTGAAGCTAGTTCGAATACTGAATTGATTACCAATTTTCTCAATACTTCCTGAAAAACATTTAACATACAATATTGTAAAGTTTTTGAAAATCATAATAGTTGAAATATTACTATTATTGTTATTATTAGTATTATTGGTTGTATTAACAATGAGACATTCCAAATGAATATTCCCAAATATTTCTTTGTTGATAAATTATTTCGGGCAATTATTCTCAATTAAAACTGACTTTTTTATGAATTCATTATTTTAGCCCTATAGTATAATATAATATAATATAAATAACTACAAATATTAGTACATCAAACAAAAATCAATAAAAATACGGGTTCAGAACAATGAAAATATTTAATTTTCTCTATACTTGTTTTGACTTTTTTCAAATCAAAGCGTTGCAACGTATTTTTTTGGTATTGCTGGCGGAAAATAAATAAACAGTCTAAAACAATTCAGTTGGTAACTACAAAAAATCAACGAAATGGAACAAATAGGTTACAGACTGTGTTGCTGAACTGTTTTCTGTGATGTTTAATAGCCTATTGATTTTTATAGCGCAACGAAAATGTATGTAATTCGAAAAAGTTTATATAAAATGAATTTTTAAACAAGCCGGCAGGTTTCAGAACTGATTTAGTTAAAATGGGCATCAAAAATAGTATAAATTCAGGAAATGCATACTGTATGTTTTTTTTGCTTCATATTACGAGAAAATCGAGTTTTGGTTGTGGATAAATTTGATAAAATAATTGGGAAAGAGAAAGACTTGATAATGTTCATACCTGCTAATGGGAAAAGTCAAGTGAGGAGCTTGAATCCTATGAAATTAAAAATGAAAGGATAACTAAGACAGTGAACAAATCAAACGTAAGGAAAAAATCAAAATGTATCTGGGATCAATAGGCATACTTACCTTGGGAAATAGATACTGATGATGGTAAAAAAATAGTAGATAATATTATATAAGGCATTTATATTTTTCCACTAGCTGTGAAGTTGACAATTATTGCTTCTTCCAGCCAACTGAGAAGTTGAATTTCTCTATTAGTGGTTAATAACTTTTTATTATTAACCTAGGTCAATAGTGGACAAATTCAAATATTTTGAGAATTCAGGAATAGTAGTTCAACAAAAACTTGTGCAACATAATTTTGTATACCCAGGAGATTGTCTTTAACATATTTGCTACTTGAAATTACTTATCAAAATAACATTATTTGAATAAAAATGCTATTAGTTTAAAATTCGCGCTAAACCAAAAATGACTGATGACATAACGACTACGTTCATAATATATCGAAAACTGACAGTGTACTTGTTAGTCAGACGACAGAGTAAACGGTTCTCTTGGTGCGTTTGTGAATTATTTTCAATTTTTGTCTCAAATTTGGCTAGTAGTGGAAAAAATTGTATATATAGACCATGGGGTTGAAGACATTTATAAACCTCGCACCTTATTCCGCTCGGTCAATAATAATAGTCTTCACCACCTTGGTGTATAATATACTATAATATTAAGTTGAGAATAATGTAGAATTAATCAAAAAATGTATGTTGGATGCTGAAAGGAGAATAAAGTGGATTAGACAGTGGATTGAAAAAAGAATAGAGTGATAGAGAAAAAATCTCTATAGAGAAAAAAAGAATGAAGATGATGAGCAGCAGATAACATTGGAAATGTACATCTAATCTAACGACCAAGCCACATATATGTACTACGAAAAGAAGAAGATACAATTCCAGTGATCCTAAATACTTAAAAAACGCAAATATTACAACAAAATTTGTATAAAATATCCCAAATCTACGTAAAAAAGGTAGTGGGTTGATAATAACATGAACAAAATAAAAAGAATAAGAGGAAAAACACTCCATGACAAAAATTGTTCCAAAAAATTCAATAAAAGAGCACATCCATCCACCACTTACAAACACATAAGGGCTTAGACAATAATAATACACCAACTCTTCAAATTTGATCCTGAAATTCAAAAACAATCATCTATTAAATATTCCAAAGCTGCATAATACATACATGACGACCCTGCAACCCTATAGAAAATTCTATAGAGATATATAGATTAGATTAGATTAGATTAGAATTGGAGTGGCTCTTTGTCCTATCCCACTGAGACCTTTGCAGATCTATTAATTGTGGTCCTCCCTATATTTAGAGCTCGATATCTTGCTTTATTATTTTTATTAGACTTATAAGCCTGCATACCGCCTCCCTTGCGTAGCTCTCTGCCCTCGGTTTTTCTTCTCCGCACCCTTGCTCCGCGGTTTCGACTTATTCCTGGCAGAACCTGCATAGGCTGTCATCTGCTAGGCCAATTGTATGCATATATTTCTTCAGCCTATAATGTCCGGTCAGCATTTCCACCATCATCCTCGTCGTTTCTTGATTTTGACATAGTAGGTCGTGTGACATTTGGCCCAAGAGCTTTTAAGGAATAATTTAACATGCCTTTGTCCTGGGGTTTCATATCACCAACGCAACGCCTGGTTGTTTATCCATTTGTGGATTCTCTCTTTACTTAGGCATTGAGGGCATTCAGCAATTCCACAGGAAAGTTCTTTCACTATCATGACCTCCGTTGCTCCCTGCTTGGCTAATTCATCGGCCTTTTCATTGCCTTTTATTCTTTGGTGACCTGGTACCCAGGCTAGGGTCAGATATATGCATAGACTTATAATATAAAGGAGACCACATTGTTTACATTTTGAGGCGATCAATCATCATTCTATCTTTCAATTTTATCTCTCTCTCCAGATTGCGTCGTTGACAGATCTCCATAATTTCGAGAAAGTATTTCAAAATAATTTAGGTATATTTAAAGAGCTGGAGAGCACTGCTTTTATAATGCATATATTGAATAAAAACTTCCATAGACCATTCAATTTTGAATTGATTGATCCTTACATTACTAAATAATCACTAAACTTTGCAAATATTCCTAAATTAAAAACGAACAATAAGTACAAAACAGCGCTTTGGCAACACCCCATATGTTTTAGTACTTTATTGAATGACTAATAGTATACGCGTAGTTTTGCTATGTTGCCGAAGTGATATAGCTCTTTTAGTGCTTACTTTACTATTATAAGGTGTTTTTTTAGTACTTATTGTGGAAATTTTACTTTGTTTGGCCAACCATGGTAAATTCTTGTGTTGTTTGTAAGAAAGTGGAACATTTAAACCCAAATTTAACTTTTCATAGGTAGGTGAGGTTATCTTTTTAGTGGCGTGGCGTGGTATAAGTGTTTGTAAATATCAGAGGTGTAGAAGAAGGGTTTTGGTGTCTCTTGGTGTTAATTAAATAAACCACTACCAAATTAGTATACAAAATACATTATCTGAAAAATGTAAGACTCATTGTGAAAACCACATAGTATTTGTATTATTGTTGAAATCAAATATGACACCCAAACGAATAGCGGGCAGTCTAACATTCGGACAGGACAGTCTACTAGTACATCATAAGTTATCAAATTTTCATATTTTGTGTGCTTTTTATATATTTTTCATTTGTTCATATTTA
>CAJUYI010004237.1:0-19324 GCA_910591695.1 Galerucella pusilla
ATTACACCATTTTTGTTTCCAGAAGTCAAACTCTGCTTCTAGTATTGCCCCCCCCCTGGCTACGGCACTGAGCACAAGTAATATTAACACTAGACCAACACTTTACACTATCTGACGCGCGCTCCTTAGAGACCGAAGGAAAGCTGAAATTAGAACTGTTCCAGTAATTGTACTTAGAAGATGATAAAGAAAATAATCTTTGTATACATTTTTTTTTCTCAAGTCCTTCGCTAGCGAACTATTGGGCACTTAACGAGTCTACATTAGGTTTGTGAATCCAGGTACGGACTAAGTTCAATGATTGTTGCAGCAATTTTTGGTTAAATCACCTTACACTTTCTTAGCGTTTTTATTGATTTAAAACGTGCATTTGAGACGATAGATCGTAGCATGTTAATTAAAAAATTAAAAGCATACGGGGTACGCGATGCAGCATTAAATCTGATTAGTGATTATTTAAGCAATCGTTACCATTTAACGAAATTGGGTAATATAAAGTCTAATAAAATAGCCAGTAATTATGGTGTTCCACAGGGAAGCGTTTTGGGCCCGTTGCTGTTTATAATTTACATTAATGACTTATACAGTGTATGTAAGAACTCTCTTGTAAGTCTTTTTGCTGATGATACAGTGATTTCTGTATCTGGAGGTAACTATAAAATAATATCTGACACCATGAATGTCGAACTGAGCCTTTTGTATGACTGGTTATGTGCAAACAAATTGAAACTTAATGTAGATAAAACTAAATACATGTTATTTGGCACTAAAACTAACTGTGCAAAATACTTAGCTAATAATTTTGAAATTGGTATAAACAGAATTTCGATAGAGTGTGTGAATGAAATTAAATATCTGGGCGTTATTTTGGATGCTCAATTGACTTTTGCCAATCACGCAGAATACTTGTGTAAAAAATTAGGGAAAAAAATTGGGTTTTTTAAACGTATTTCTTTAAATTTATCACAGTGGTCAAAAATGCTGATTTACAATAAAATTATATACCCCCACTTTACCTATTGTATATCTCTTCTGCTTGCATGTCCCAAGGAGCAAATAGGTAGATTACAAATACTGCAAAATAAATGTATGCGAATAGTTTTAGGCTGCAGCAGGTACACTGCTATAAATGTGATGATTGAACAGCTGAAGTGGTTATCAGTTGAGCAAGGTATTAGGAGGGCGAATATGTTATTTGTTTACAAGATTGTTCACAAGAAAGTTCCAGAATATTTATGGAAAATGGTTGCCACCAGATTTGAAATTCACTCGCGAATGTTACGGTCAAAAACCGATTTAAATGTTCAGTTTGTAAATAAAACCTTTTTGCAGGGCTCACTATTTTCTGAAGGAGTTCGCCTTTATAATACCTTGCCCGAGGAAGCTAAGAACGTAAATACGGTTACTTTATTTGATAGACGAATATGCGATTATTTGAGAGACGAAAAATGACTTGGAATTGCTTTTTGTTGTTATGTATTTCGTGCTGTGGGAAGCGTTCACGATTTTTCTTCTTGTTCCGTTTTGTTCTCAAGAACCTTACATAGTAATGTATATATTGTAATATTAATGTTTGTAATTAGCTTTTTATGCTAAATAAAGATTTACTTACTAACTACCGACAAGTAAATTCACTTGCGTCGGAACGTTTGAAAATTTTGGTACATCTTTTCTCTGGCGCCTTACACGTCTGTTACCATAATAAACGAGTTCCACAAAATTTTTGGGAGGCACAACCATGTGTCAAATGTTGGATGAAACACTATAATCTTTATATTTCATAAAAATGGTAGATTCTCCTTCTAGATCATTTATCTTAATAAATTCTAAGCAATAAACTGCAATAAACACTTCTTAAGTAGGTATCCAGTAACGTATACCAGTGCATTCCCATCCACACTTTTTATATTTCTATAATCAGTCGTAAACACTTTTATAGGAGTATAGGTATTATTTGTAGTCGTAGAACTAACTGTACTTTTAAGCAATTCAGATTTTGTATTAAGCAAAAATGCAAATTATAAATTTGTATCCTATTATAACATTGTTCCACCGTTATATTGGCATATCGGGGGTTTCCTTTGAAACCCAAAGCATTTTTCCAAGCTTCACATCTCCAATATAATATAGAAAATAAAAAATGTTTACTTGTATACCTACTACTAAATTTCCTCTTTTCTTACCTAATTTTGTCTTTTGTGCATCTAAAAAACGGTCTCTCTTCCAGTTTACTGCGACAATCATCAACAGAACAATATACCACTCCAGGCATTTTGCAATGAAATAAGTCACTATAATATTTATACTAAATACAACTTTATAATAAAAATATGTATAAAAATTTTAATGCTCACGCAAAAACAATGTTCTGCTCTAAAAACGAAAACAAAACAAAAATTATATTTCCGAAATTTCGATCAGCAACACATTAGCATTGCGTGCTACCCCTGTACTCAACACTTTCTCGATTTAAACTAGCCAGAACTCGCCAGACGATAGGAGGGGTAAGGAAATTTTCGGTAACCCATAAATCGACGCAAGTGAATTTACTTGTCGGTAGTTAGTGTACGGTGGTTAAATATAACTTTTTTCAGTTATAAGTTATCAATTAAGTTTTTAAAACAGTTTTAAAAAAAAGAGTATAATCGTGACTCGATAAAATGAACGGTTAAAGAGATACAGGCAATTTTATGCCGCACTACACAACTATTTTTCCATCTTGAAGATTTGTTGTAACTTTTTAAACCTGTTTGACTTTTTATTTTTTTTATTTAACAAAAATTGCCGCATCAACCGTTGAGCTTAGTCCTTACCTGAGTTCGCAACTGTTTATAACGTCAAAAGTATAATTATATTATAATAATATACAGGGTGTTATCAAATGACACTTACAACGTTTGCATGTAGATTCCTCTCGTAAAATTGGACAAAAAATATTTTCAACAATCTTCTCCGAATGTTTTAGATGCATTGCTGTTTCATAAATTAGTTCCTGTTACATATTCCAACCATAAGTACTTGGTAGTTATTGAAAAAAAAACAATAAAAAATTCCCTTTTACATTCAAAAATAACCTGCCAAATGTCAAATCAATTGATCCATCCATTTTAAAGTTATCGAATTAAAACATTTAATTTTCCAAAACTTTATCACCCTGTATTTCGAAAAGTAAATGTGCTGGACCCCTTAATCCTTATATCATTTTGTCCAATTTTACGAGGGGTATCTACATGCAAACGTTGTAAGTGTCATTTGAAAACAACCTGTTTAATATGATAAAGTATAATTTTGCTTATTTCCAAAAAGCCATTTAATCTCCCCCCTTTTCTATATTAACTTTGGAAACAGTTATACTTTCAGGTCGCTAAAGACGGTAACTAGGTTATCAAAACAAGATAGTGTAGGTATCTTTTTCTAAAAATAAAGGTTTTTTCAATAGAAATTTGCGTATGTCACACAATATAAATGATCGTAAAGTGAATTAACACTTTTTTGTCCCTAAAATAAAAAGAAAATCAATCGAGATATCCGCTGCAGTTATTTTTTTCAACTAAAAATTCAATTTCCTTGAAATTGCTTAAGCTTCCCACAATTTACTAACAGTGGGTGGTATTTCAATCCTAAATGTAATCAAAATAAATATAGTGTAAGTTTATAATTTATGAAATTAAAAATTTCATTATTTTATTAATTTGTAATTAATATATGTATATGATTGTTGTAAAATGGAATCAATATATTATGTTGAGTATAATAATAGACTATTATTTAGTTAACAGTTGTTTCATTTTTCCTCTTCATTAAATTTGAATCCCATCACGTTATTGATATAAAAAAAATATTTACAAGGTGTCCAAGGACTTAATACCCAAAAATTCGGATGAAGTCAAAAGATTAAATAAGTTTGTGTAATACAAACCTGTTTTTCTGAATTATATATAGGTCTTTGTCTTTAAAGTTTTGTGATAAATACGTTGTACATAGTGGGCCGTAACAAATCAAAGTCGGTTCCATCCCAAAAACCCGCACATTAATAAAATCACGTGCATAATGAAAAACCTAGGCATAGGCGTGCCTACAGGGGGGGGCAGGGTGGTCCATGGCCCATCCTAATCGGTCCATCCCAACTCCTCAAAATATCAATCTATTAAAAACATTTTATAATTTTTAAATTTCAACGTTCTTTCAACATCTTCTGTAAGTTCCTTGTGGAATTACTTATTATTTTTTCTCTAATTTTTTGGGAATCAAACAACAATAATGTTTTTTTATTTTTTATTTCGATGTTTCGGTAGCGTTCCAGCTACCGTTGTCAAGATTAACTAGCAATAAAATAATTTTTGGTCCCTATCTGACACAACCAAAAAAATATGACAACTAGACAATCAATAATATTTTGAAGTTTAAGACTACAAAACTTTGTTGTCAAATTTTATTATGGTCCATTCATAGTATATTACATCTCTGGTAAAATGTGAAATAAAATATTTTATTTTATGACATTCTAACGATATGATAATCTACTAGAAATGGAATCCAGTGAAGTGCACGTTCCAGGAACAGTTTTTATTGGGATAGCGCTTTTTTCGCTTATTTTGGAAACGTTGTTAATAAAACGCGTTTGTTGTTACTTTTTTGTGTATGATTATTTTTGCTTTCAAAATATGTATGACTCAGTTTGGTGACTTTGTTTATTGAAGTGTGTATCGATTAACAACTATTCCGAATATAAATCATAAGAAAACCTGGATAAAAACTTATAATGCTATCCTGATAACGCAAGTAATTGATTATTGGAAATTTTTCTTTCTAACATTGATAACCAAATTTGACTACATTCGGCTGAAATACTAGCTAGGTACACGTTTATCTGCATTTAGTTGTATTAAAGCACTTTCATTGATTATTCGTCTTTTATTATTGGGCTCTTTCAATATTATTTTTGTCGAATCCCATTGAATTTTATGCCCCTCTTCCCAAGCATGTTTACAAATACCTGACTTAAAGAACTCCCTATCTTTGATATATTTTTTATGTTCACTTATTCGGACTTTCAATGGTCTACATAATTCACCTAAATATAATTTGTCGCATTCACAAGATATCTGATATATGCAATTTTTTGAAGATTGTTCTTCATATTTTGGTTTCGTTTTTGTTAGTATAGATCTCAACGTATATTGTTAGATTTGAAGCTAGTTCGAATATTGAATTGATTACCAATTTTCTTAATTCATTCTGATAAACCCTTAACATACAGTATTGTCAAGTTTTTAAAAATTATGTTAGCTGATTAAAAATTATGTTAGCTGAATTATTAATATTATTGTTATTATTATGGGGTATTAACAATGAGCCCTTCTCTATATTCTTAATTTCTTTATTTACAAATTCTGCCGGGTAATTATTGGCATTTAAAACATTTTTTAGTAGAGTTTTCTCCTTTGTGGAATGATTATCATTAGAACAAATGATACGAAGAAGCGGCTTTTTATTCTTAAAATGAATTACAAGAAATTGAAGGGCGGCAATATGCAAAATCAATGTTTCAGCGGGCACGGCTCTTTGTTTTTTCATCAAAAGATTCCGATTTGATATTTACCCCCCACCTAATAAAAAAGTCTGCGCACGCCTATGACTAGGCAAGTGGTTAAGGTTGAACAGAGGTGTATTGAGAACCATAGGATTACTGCGTTTTCAGCCAATAGGGAAGTTATAGTATATTAAGTATCAAGAACGGTAAGGGTTGTTTACCGGTCGACAGCACTGTTTGGAGGCTGAGCGTAGCGAAGCCTCCAATTTTGCTGGAGACCGGTATTACCCTTAACGTTCGAAATGCTTATACCATTTTTTGCATGATCGTATTGAAATATTCGAATTTCCAATAAAATAATTCAAATTTCTTCGAAATGAACGAAATGTCAAAAGTGACATTTATACTTCTCGATCAGTTTAAAATATAATTTGCATTTTGGTGAAATTGTTTTCATGCTATTCATTACTTTTTATATTGTTCTGTTCGATTCTGTTCATTGAAAAATATAAATCTTATTTTTTTTGTTCCTTTTGTGTAATGAATGAAATAATAGATATATTATTTAGGGCCACTTGAATGTATGTAGGGCTAAGACGTCGGTAAGTAATTTACTTACCGACGTCTGAACGGTAAGTAAATCACTTACCGACGTGTTAGACTTGGAAACCAGTAAACACAACCTACCGACCTGACAACTGATGCTGTAAATAAACAAAAAAGATCGATCGCGCAAAAAATTAGTGATTAATAATGTTTTCTATTGTTAGCCTGAATGGACAAATTCAAATGTTTCGAGAATCCATAGTAGTTTAACAAAAACTAGTGCGCATAATTTTGTATATCCAGGAGACTATCTTTAATATATTTGCTGCTTTAAATTACCTTTCAAAATAAAATTATTTGAATAATAATGCCATTAGTTTAAAATTCGCGCTAAACCAAAAATAACTGATGACATAAGGAGTGCGTTCATAATCTATGGAGCAAAAACATACAGAGTGTTTGTCAGTCACGCGACGGGGTAAACGCCTAGGCAGAAATAAGCTTGAATGATTGACATTGATGCGTTGTTTATTTTACGTTCATTGCAGAGAAACATGGATTCAGGAATGTTTTCACCTTTAAAATTATTACCAGTGAAATGTGAATCTTCTCTTGATGGAAACTAGTAGCTAACCTTTACACACAGAATACCGTTTATCAGTTCCTTAACCTCTGTAAACAATATTATATTCAATATTATACGAATTGCGCATATCAGGAAAATAGTTCGCAAACAAAATAATTTACAAACGTTATTTGAAAATAATAGACTATGAGCCCATGGGGAAAAAAGTGTCGCGATTTGAAACAGCAGCAAACCCATTCAGAACGATAGTTTATCATGCCACCATCAGTTCCAGCACCATGGCGTTCATTTTCTCTTATGCAGAAAAGCGCAGTGGAAAACTGAACATAATTTTATTTTTCACCCCCTGAAACCGTGATATGAAACTGTACACCTTTTGTCACATTTGATAGTAGAATCATAGGAGATCGGTCCAGACTCTATGACGTTCAAAAATAATAGTTCGGAAAATCTAGGAAAATTTTTAAAAACTCTTATTTTCTACCCTCTAAAAAGGTGATTTCAAACTGTACGGCATTGGTTTCTGTAGATTATACAACATATGAATAAAGATTCGACAGAAGTGCCGTACAAAAAAAGTTGTGTGAAAAGCCGTGGGAAATTGTTTCTTTTCCGAGATTTTCCTACTCAAAAAGGTCATCTGAAACTGTACGGCATCTAGTGCAATAGGTTCCTTTTAGAATAAAATAATAAACAAAAATAGTGTCGTACAGAAATAATAGTGTGGATAGTCAAAAAACAAAATTTTCTAAAAATGTATGTACTACCAACAACTGTTAGCTTTAGCTGTTTTTACGCGGGAAATCTCATGTAAAAATGAATGGCATTTGTTACAATCAATTTATTATTTATTAAGAAATTATTAAATCATGTCGTGCAAAAATATTTGTTTCATATCACGGTTTCCAGGGACATATATAAGGGACATATATTTTGGGGGTTCAAACCCTCCCCATAGAAAATACAATAAAGGTACAATAATTTTTTATTAGCATACTGCCGCCATATAAGTATTCATCAGGATGTGGCAATAGAAATAGATTCCTCAACAATTATGAATAATTTAGCTGAAGAGGTTAAATTGACTTTTGTGAGATTGATTTTCTGTTTTAATAAAAGCTTCAATTTTTAATCAACTATCACTTTTTAAAATAGGTGCTCCCAAATTAATATACAGGTAACATCTCGGCTGGTATGGGAATGCGGCGAAGGAGCACCTGAACAAAATAGGGCTGTATAATGGAGACCTCACATGCAGGGGATGCAAAAAGGACACTGAAACAGCTCTGCACATATTATGCAACTGTGAGACGCTAGACCACAGACCACAAAAACTAAATGGAAGACTCCAAATGACTCCAGAAGACTTCTACAACCAACCAGTAAAGAACCTGTATGAGCTAATACAGGGAACGGATTGGCTGAATAGGTTGTAGTCAGAATGTTAGGAGAATCCACAATAAGCCCAAAAGACTGAGGTGGTGCCGGCGAAGGGACGGCTCCTTTAAAAAATATATATACATGGTTATAACCATTTCAGCAGTAGGGGGCAAAACGAAAAACGATGTTTAAAAATACTTTTAAATGTAGTCAAGTCAAACAAATAATTAAAGAAAAACTTAACATTATTTCTTGAACTTGAAAAATTGCTTTAGGTCGTGGCACTCGATTTTTTTAAATGGAAGAACCTCGAGAAGAAAGCATTTCTTCGGATTGCACAGCACCTGAAATTAGAATTCGTTGTGTATATATTTGTTTATAGTTTATGTTTTTTCACCCCTTCAGAGCACATTTTTTCATTTTTTCTTCATGTGGTCGTAGATAAAGTTTTGTAGGACCGTTGTGCGTGCACACTCGTTGCGAAAAAGGCACTCGCTACCTTCGTGCCTTGCATTTTCGCAACTCCTGCGCAAAAGTGTAACTTTACGCACTTGTATCATAAATAACTATTACTAGTGGAAATGTCAAACTGTATCAGACTACTTGATTTCTGTTTTATTCCTTATTCCGGGTCAATAATAACCATCTTCACCACCTTGGTGTTTAATATATTATTGATAACAACACAGAGTCAGTATGTACTAAACTGTAAAAACTCCTGTTTCACTACGGCTAGCAACAATTTTTCATTAACCAACCCAAATTCACCCGATAAAACATAAATAATTTTGTTACAAATTGTAATAACACCTACGACCAACAAGCAAGAATTAAACGTGGGAAAAATTTAAGTGCGAATGAATGAAACTCTGGATTCATATAACATTGTATAATTAATTGTGTTCTTCAATAAAATAGCAAGATTAATTACGAGAAACGAAACGTCCAGTATGTTTTCCTTTCGTGCTTTTTTTTCAAAACAATGAATTATTTCCTTTGAAACATTTCTTTTATTCATCATCTTTTAATTAATAATTAATACTCAGCCTGAAAGGAATCGGTAGGTGGGAAATTTACTGAAACCATCAACAACCGCGTCACAAATTTTCTCATACCAAAAATTTAGATTCGGAGAGCTTATTTTACAAATTTTAAAACTTAAACTTAAAATATATAGAACTCAGGATGGCTAACTAAGAGGTCGGCCACATTGTTCTGGAGGACTTATGTCACATTCTATTTGAAATCAACTGATGATAGTTAGACCTTAATTAATAATAAGTTCTTAAAATCATCTAAAATGCTATCTATTCCTTTCTCTATTTCGTATTCAGTAACTGAGTTCGGTCGTTTCCGAGCCTAACTGAACATGTAGTCCAGTCGGGTTAGCTTAAAGGTGGATGTAAGAGCTGTGTAGGCGAGATTTTTGATGGAATCCCTCAAAAATATCATGGTTAATGATAATCAATTGCCTCCACCGGTTTTTAGGCTGTGCTAATTGCACAATAACATATTATAGCCAAAACAACTGAAAATGAGCCTGTTTTTCGCCATGTTTTCGAATTTTACTCGAAAAGTATTAAGTTCATCGTGCATATTTATGGAAACAAAGTTATAGAGCATGAAAATTTGCTATAAAATTCCGTGGTTCAAAATGTGAAAATTCTTATCCCTGCAGCCGCAGCGGATGATTAAGTAAAAAAATTTAAAAAACAGCTGTTTTTCAGACGCAAAATACTAATGCAATTTATAAAGAAATGTGATTCATTATTTTTTCTTATAATACGTTATTTATTCACGAACTGAATGCAACAAGCGCGGTTTAAATACCATATTTAGTTGCTGAGTAATCTAATTGTTAATAAACATTAAGTAAATTAAATAGACATTGTTAGAATAAAGACATATGCCACAAAAACTTGTTTAAACTTACAATAATGCTCCTACACATACTAGAAGGTTCCAGCTATCATAGGCAATGATTTAATCAACAATTTTTTAAAAATTGGTTAAAATTTCACCTTAATAACAATTAAGATATCTGTGCGGTTTTTTATTTTAATTAAAATCTGAAAAAACTTTCTTAAATGACTTGAAAAAACACAACTTTTGGCGTTTTGAACTTTCAATTCGGACCATTTAATCCCGAGTTATTGAATCCCAAACTTGATCAACGGTCTTCGCAAACGATCAACAAGCTATCGAAAAAGAAAATACCGACATGCAGGAACGAGTCAACCTCTAGTCACATATTATAATCTGTTATACTCCGCTATACTCAGCCATGCCCTCCCCTCGGAATCACAGTCAGAATCACTGTATCTGAGTTCGGTCGTTTCCGAGCCTAGCTAATGACCGAAGATGTGATAGCGACCTCTTCAAGGGTCTTTCTATTTAAGAGACATCGTTCTGTCTTATTCTACTCAATATGTAAGATTTTTCATATCTGTATGTTCTGTTCAATTTCTGGTCGTTTTAAGCAAGCCAGGATTGGCAGTCTAACAAAATAACAATAAAGAGTCCCTTCTTTTCGCTATTTCGTACTCAGTAACTGAGTTCGGTCGTTTCCGAGCCTAGCTATACAAGACCGAAGATGAGAAAGCGAAGCGACATGACATCTTCAAGGGTCTTTCTATTTAAGTGACATCGTTCTGTCTTATTCTACTCAATGTATAAGATTTTTCATCTCAGTTAGATGAAAAAGAATGGATTATGTTGGCAGCTTGGACCAAAATCCGAACAGCAAAAGCTCAAATCAGATGCTGTGGAAAAATATAATATTCAACTCAACATGAAAATATGAATAATGAACTTTTTCCTGTATAGGGTAATATTTTCAAAGTTTTACTGTAACACATATTCAATTCCTTCAACTTTATTTAAAATCATTTTATAAATCGCACCAAAGTTTCCTGTAACATCGAAAAGTTTATCGAGGAATAACATTTTTTGATGGAAAATCACAACTTCAGTAAAAACGGTTTTAAGATTAAGTAATCATAGGTTATTGATAAGAGTATTCTCGCATCCTTCGTAGAAGCTTTAGCCAACAAACTTGATTTTCATTTAAATGTTAAAAACGGAATAAATTTAAGATTATCATCTTAAGGTCGTTTTCAGGAAATTCGAATTGCACATTAATGAGGTAGAAAATTTTCGATATTGATCAAATTTCTGTCATAAACTATTCTAGCTCTCAACTCGGAATCATGAGCATTGTGTGTTTGGCAAGTTTATATAAAGCTACAAGGCGTGGAAATATGGCGGTATCTGTCATAAACGTACGAATGGCATACGGTACCTATTTTACCAAGTAAAACTGAAAATACAAAGGTCACTGACAATACCAACGCCACTGGATAAATCAATATCAATCAATTGAGCAAGTGAGAGGGAAGAGCACACGCACTCGCTTGCCAAAAAGAAGTCAGCTGATCAGACCAGCCTGGTCAGGCCTTTCGATAAAAATAACCAATTATGTAATTCGGAGGGTGTAGTTATTATGGTTTTCGTACAACGCTGCCAGAGCTCGAAGAAGCCCATAACAAATTTGGAAAAGTGCTTATCTTTTAATATTCATGAATTGAAAAAATAATGTTAATAGAAAAATCCAAGGAAACAAGCACATTAAAGAATTAACGTTCAATCATATTGTTGATATTGTTATTATCACTACATACTTAGCACTTTAGCTTTTTCATAGTTAAACGTGGCAATATCGAATGTTTTCGGCTGCATTTCTTTCACGGTTTGAGATAAATTTGCCAAAGTATACGTGGTGAGTCTGCTTAGATCAATTTGTAGGTTTCAAGGCTATTAAGAATTAGTTTAAAGAAAAAGTAGTGGCAATAAGGAAGAGCAGGTTAAAGTTACAACGTCTACATATATGCAAAGACTCCCTCCCTTTTATATGATTTTTGACGTGTTTTTTTTTTTCATTTTTACATAAAAGTTATTTCAGAATAACGTAGGGTGGATAGTTTTCATTGAAATTCTCTGTACCTATATAAACTCTTAGGGACTTATTAATATTTCCAGGAAGAGCATAATGCTGTAGCAAGTCAACGTCACGAATTAAATTCCTGAAAGAATTTCACAAGATAATTATTTATTTAAAAAGCTGGTATACGTCGACATGAAAAATATATGAATACATTTATGAGCTTCTATTAAATACCTAGTTATAAAATAAAAGTTTTTCAGCCGTCCCTTCACCAGCACCTCAGCCTCCTGGGCTTATTGTGAATACTCCTAGTATGTCCTGACTACAGCCTATTCAGCCAATCCGTTCCCTGAATTAGCTCATACAGGTTCTTTGCTGGTTGGTTGTAGAAGTCTTCTGGAGTCATTTGCGGTCTACCATAAAGTTTCTGTCTCCTGAGGTCCAGCCTCTCACAGTTGCATAGTATATGCAGAGCTGTTTCGGTATCCTTTTTGCATCTTCTGCATGTAAGATCTCCGTTATACAGTCTAGTTTGTTCTGGTGCTCCTTTGTGAGAAAGTGTCCCGTAAGTAGCCCCGTTATGGTGTTTGTTCCAGAGCAGCTCTTTCGCTACTTTTTCTGATGGTTCTTTTATGAATTTCTTCCTATGTATTTGCCTGGCGTATTCTTCCAGTGTTTATTGTGTTGTTCTTTCACCCACCCCTTTAACCATGACCTCGTTAAGCATCTGGGGATGCAGCAGGTTCGGGTCCGTTCATCAAAGTTGATGATTCTGCTCTTGCGAGTCCGTCAGCTTTTTCATTGCCAGCGATTCCTTTGTGACCTGGGACCCACTCCAGTATTACACCGTTCTGAGTCGCCAGTCTTCTAAATTCTTCGCAGCATTCCCATACCAGCCGAGATGTTACCTTAGAGCTCTGAAGTGCTTTAAGGGCAGCTAAAGTGCAAAAAGCATAATACCATAAATACATCATTTTTATTTCCATTGATGTTGGTTCTACCGCCAGATACACCTTGTGCTTTTTCTGTTGCCCGGGTATAGCTTCATATCAGCCATCAAATAAGTGGACCATGTTGCCAAGCTGTTGAAGCAGAAAGAGAATCTCGTGAATAGCATATCACTTCTTATTTTAGCTGCTCGTGATGTCTTTTGATTTTAACATCTTTGATACCATTCCTGCTGCTTTACTGCCTTTTGATAACCTTTTTTCTATTTCCCTTTCTTCGTCTCCTTTATTTGTGATAGTGACTGGTCGACTCTGTACTGAAGGACAGAGGAAACACAATAAAAAAAGATAAATAAATTATTTGTCCAGTGGATATCTTGAAACAATCCAACCGAATGTAATCGTTTCGAAAATGCAATTGATAATGAATTCTTTTGCTTTTTCCAGTAGAATATTTTCACATAAAATCATGAATAAACATCAACACCCATTCGCATAGCAGATCATGTCAATTTTCATAATTTGGAAGTTCATTTATGTAAATGTCTTGTTTCACATCAATTTTTCTCTATAAAAAACCTCGTCCAAGTAAATATACTGAAATGCTACCGATACTTTACGTCTTATTATCAATGATCTTACATTTCAAGCATTTTTTATTTTTAAAAATGTTATTGATATAGATAAATAAATATTTTTACTCTCTGGTATTTTACGTTTCTGTAAGTTAAATAGAACATAAAATCATATAAAAGAGAAAAAGTATGGAGTAGAAAACACACTGTAACTACTACTAAAATGCACATCATGTCGATTATGAAAATATACAACTAATCGCGTGATATTCTACTCCCCAATCCCTACATTAATGTTTGAAATGGAATTCTGATGTGTAGGTGCGTAGTGGCGAATCCCATAGGACATAAACTTACTATATTAAAGGAAAAAAATTCACTTGATCAACTAAAATTAGCAGCACGTAACTTTTCAACAAGTTTGCCAACCTACAAAACGGATAAATTACTGAATGATTTCTGCTTTGAAGTGAAAACTTTAGGCGAAGAAAAAACATTCCGTCATGAGAAAATTTTTGAAAAGCGGTTAATTTTTGTGTGAAAACTTCTATTTACCATTGAAGTACCATATAATTTTTAAAAAGGAATGTATATATGTATGTATGTATTTTGGGGTGACATTCACTGAGACCTAAAAGATCTATTGTACCCCCTTACTTCTTCTTAGTTTCTGAGGAGATTCTCAGAAACTAGTAGTTCCTTTAGTCTTATTTCCCGGAGGAATTTTAGGACGTCTGCAGGCTTCAACTTAGGTAAATGTTCCTCTTCTATCCAGTAATCTCCCAGGTGCTGTGCTCTAGGATTCTGAAGTGCTGTGCAGTTGGAAAGTATGTGGATGGAGATTTCTTCTTCCATGCCACAAAATCTGCGTTCGTCTTCCTCCACTAGTTTGAGCTTTTTCAGGTGTCCATTCAGGCGACAATGTCCCGTTAGGATCCCTGTTAAAACTCTTAGCGCAGTTTTACTTTGACTCATGCATTCTTTTGATCTCAACAGGTTGTAGTCCACAGACATATAAAAAACAATAGACAGAGTTGTTTACAAAATGTGTATGTGCCAACATTAATTCTTACTTTACTACAAATTATTTTGTAGTAATGCAGCGTTGCCAGATGAATAATATAAAATTACTCTCAATACTTCATGTTTGATACTATTATTTAATATTTCTCTACAAACAGAATATATTTTTGCATACATATATTTTTGCATGGAAATATGTGTGGAAATTTGTTATTTGTTGAGTTTGAATCTCTCAAATTTTATATTACATACATAGTATAGTATAATTTTCCGCTCATCTTTTAAAATTTTGCGAAGTCCGGCAACGTCGCTAGCAAAATACCCCAACAAGCAGCCGCCATATTCCAATATCATTTCATTGATATTTAAAGTGGCGAGTACTGTGTTTTTGATTTATTTGCGTGTATTTCACCTAATTTAGTATTTACTAGTGAAGCAGAGGTGTTAAAAAATTAAAACTATGGTGAGACAGTGTGTGGTGTGCCGGAAAATCGACTATTTGAACCCTAACCTATATTTTCACTGGTAAGTTGTAGTAAATAAGTTAGTCATAGGCGGGTATGTGAATCCTTTTTTCACACAATCTGAAATAGCATGATAAGGAGAGAATTGGGTGAAATTACCACTCACATACTTACACATATTTAAGCAGATTGTAGAAAATAAACATAAGATGCTGCACATACCTATATATAAAAAAATGTCTATGATGCTTACCTATAGGAAACATTAGACAAGTAGTTCAGGAATTTGGATAGACTGAGAGTTTTGAGGTATTAAAAACTTCATGTAAGGCTTGCTTTGATAGGCAACTACTTACTGTACCTGTTGCATTTTGTATAGGTGCTAGGAATTATGTAATTTTATTCCTAGCTATAATTTACAATTTACTGGTGGTTTTACCTCATATCACAATACCTCTACTACAACACTATTATCTTCAGAAATCCTAGTTAGTAGTAAAAAATGGGTAAACAGCTAGCCACTGTTGTGTACCTATAATTTTCCAATGATTTCTTCTAGTTTTCCGGTAAGCAAAGCTCGAAGAAATACCTGGATGGAAATACTTGGATTCCAGCCAGATAAAAAATTACCAAAGAGGCCAGAAGTATGTTCTGATCATTTTGAAGGAAATGATTTTACACAAAGAACCAATGGAACAAAAATGTTAAGGAGAGATGCAGTTCCTTATTTCGCAATCAATGACTTAACTTTGACGATGTAACTACTTGTAAAATAAATATGTATTATTTTGTAATTATTTTTATTTCATAAACCTCATAAGAATTTGTATTACCTAGAAGAGCAAAATTAATATAAACTACAATATACATTACTTTTACTGACAATTTTGAAGTTGTTTTAAAAAATGAAAATGTGTAATATTCTCCTTTGAGCAGTAAATATTTCAATGTGATGGATAAATTGAATTTTTTTATCAGTAGTAACAAATTTCGATATTTATACCAATTTTTGTTGCACAGTTGTTTATTAAGTTTTAATTTAAAAAATCGAAAATATTGTGAAAAAATTCCCGAATTGAGTCTATTCAATCATTCGCCCCCGTTATTTCTCCGTCTATGGTGTTTATCTGTCGGCCGCCATATTCCAACAATGGTCATATGCTTTGCCTCTTCACCGCCCCTGATCATAACAATGTTGGAGTATAAACATTTCGTATTTTATGAATGAATAGCTCTGTCTATTGTTTTTTATATGTCTGTGTTGTAGTCAACCAGAAGAGTCTTTGATTGTATAAGCCCTACTAGATCTTTCCAATGGTCAGATCTTCTCTTTTTCTCGGCTTTACCTATTTCCTCCAATATTACATTGGGGCTGATTCCGCAAAAGGGTTCAGGCACCCAGAAAGTTATTTCAGTCCCCCTCTTTGCTAGTTCATCTGCTATTTCATTTCCATCTATTCCAGTGTATCCTGGAATCCATAGTAAGGTGACTATATTGATCTTGCCTAGTTCATTGAGTTTGTCTAGACACTCCCACACCACTTTGGAACTGATTACACAAGAGCTCAGTGCTTTAATAACTGCTCGACTATCCGAAATTATGATAATCCTTTGTCTCATCTGTATCTGTAGAGTAGGGAGGGTGAGTGTAGGCTCATAGCACTTAGGCCACATGTGACCCATTGTACATCCTCCCGAGGAGTTGTCCTCCTAGGTCATCGTCCATCCTGTCCTTCTCAGGAAGGTGGACATGTCACTAGGAGACATCTCCTTTATATCGGCAGATGTAGGCCAAGACTCACCGAACACACGATCTCTTCTTATTGACGATAACTCCGGACACTCGCATAAGACATGCCTGACAGTTTCATCTTCCTGTACACATTCTGCATAGAGGTGTGTCCTCTAGCCGCATAGTATGGAGGTGTTTCCTTAGTTGACAGTGGCCAGTCAGAAATCCTACTGTTAAACGTAGGTTTTTCCTGGTCATTGCCAAATATTTCTTCGGCACTAGCTTCCCAGGGTCGCCCACGGTAATCCTGGCAAGACTGCATCCTTTGATTTCATCCCATCTCTCAAGGGATTGAGCATGGATGTAACGTTTGGCTAGTTCCGCAATGGTCGAAGTCGGAATGCTTTTGCTCTCCACTTACTGGAAATATACCTCAGAGCTGAAGAGGCTCTGAAAATTCCAACCAGGTGCGGCATAAGAATATCCATTCCCCATTGAAGTAGCGCTGGTCTTATTCCGTCAGGTCCTGGTGACTTGAAGGGGGAAAAGCCCGATATGTCCCACCTTATCTTGCCCTCATCAATTACTGCACTAGCAGATTGCCAGTCGTATTGTGAATGTGTTGTTGGTACTTCCGTCCAGTTTGACATTCCAGGAAAGACAGAACCTGGGAAGTGAGTTTCCATAAGAATCTCAGCGCTCTCTTGGAGGTTGGCGGCCTTGTCGCCATTTTCCCTAGTCAGGATGCCGATACTCCTATGGTGGTCGTTTGAGAGTGCCTTCTGTAGCCTAGAAATTTATGGGAAGTCTTCGACTGCCTCACAATAGGCTCTCCAGGCTACTCTTTGCTTTTGTCTGCTGACTTTTTTTGAACTCTTTGAGGTTGGCTTTATATATTCCCCAGTCCTCTTTGAGTTTTGTTCGTTTTGCCTTGTTAAAGGTCGTTCTCGCTCTTTCTGAGGTGTTCCAGTTCAGGGCACCACCAGGTATTGGTCGTGCCGCCTGTCTGAACCATCCTCATCGGACAGGATTCCTTATAGGCAATGTTTATTTTGTTTTGGATATATACTGTGTACCTTTCCAGCTCCTCATTATTGCTAGGAGTCAGGACATCTGTTTCCGGTCAGCCAGCGGTGGTCTTACATAGAAATCTGATCCGACACTTGCCAGTCCTGAATTTTGTTTAATATTTTGGCTGTCGCCAGCGTAATATCTATTAGTGTTTGGCTACGGGCGTTAATAAATGTCGGCTCCGGGCCTCTGTTTAATATTGTTAGATCTTTCTTAATTATCTGTATCCGTCATCAATATTGAACTGGGTGCACTTTATTATGGCATGGGTTTCCGCTTGAAAGATACCTGGGGTTTTTCCCAAACTTTCAGAGTGATTGGTTCCTGACCCGAACACTCCTATCCCAGTTCCTTCTATTGCTTTTGAGCCGTCTGTGTACCATTGAATATCATTTTTTCCAAGTCTGGTAATGGTATTTGGTTCCTATTCCTTCTTGTTGATTTATTCCGGAACGAATTTCTTCGAACAGTTATACTTTTTCATCATACCGTCTTGTGGCATGTCCCAGGTTGTCCGATTATCAAGAAGTGAGGAGGTGGTTTTTTTTCAATGATTCCCTACTCTACTTTTAAAAAGGAAACATTTATTTGTAAAATTTCTCAACTTCACATCTAGTAGTGGAAAAAAATTATTAGAACAGCTCCCTATACTTCTTATAGACTATAAAACGGCGTTGCAGAAATTCAAATTGAAAGATTAAAAAATATTAACGCACAATATGGGTTCATGCATAAATTGTTATGCTTACAGAATCGTATTATCGAAAAATAGGTTGTTAATGGATGCGAATTCACGTTGTTGTGATGTTGGAAGGTATTACATTGTCATACAGCTACAGGTGTTATTGCCGTTGCTGGTTAATACCCTTAATGTGCCTTTAATGTGCTGTGTTTACACTGTTAAACGGTTCGTTTGTTTTTGATTTCTAACATATTTTGAAACGGTTATTTTCTTCTGAAATGACAATTTGGTTATAGAGGAAAATGGGTATGCCATTTTACTGCTATGTAATAGAAATAATACGGAGTAATTATTGGGAAAGCTTTTCTTTTAAGTAGTAATTTTTAGAAAACGTTGTTTTCGTTGAAAGCTTACACTTTTACGAGATATATACACAAAATAAGCTCTGTTGCAGCGCTGCAATCGCAGTTCAGAGTTACTCTGGCTCTCAACTGGTACTCAACTCCGTAGAGGTCGATTCTAAGCTAGTATGAGATTGTGTGCGGGCCCTAAACATACTGGATGAGCGTAGCAATGTTACGGTAGCCTGGGTGCCGGGGCACGAGGGTCATAAGGACAACGAAAAAGCGGATGAAATGGCCAAACAAGGCTCATCAATGCCATTCGTTGAGCCGGAACCCTTCTGCAGCGCTGCAAAAACCATAACAAGAATTGAAACAAAGAAGTGGGTCACCTGCAAATCTCTGAAATGGTGGAGGAACTCGCCAGGACAGAGGCAAGCGAAACAATTCATATTAGAACACTCGCCAAAAATTACAGCAGATCTGATGGCCAAAGATAGG
>CAJUYI010004239.1:0-15776 GCA_910591695.1 Galerucella pusilla
GTGAAATATTGATTTCTGGCATAATAGTACCACAAAGTACCTGCTCCAACTCTTTTTTAATTTTTTCCGCTCATAGGAAAATACCCTATTGAATCAACTTACTAACTACCCTTAGAAAAGTTAGTTTTTATTTGTACTTAGTAATGCAAGAGATGATAGGTAGTTATTATTTGTTTCCACGTATTTAGTAATTGTTATTAAATATTAGGGTGGGTGTGTCCACTTTTCTGAAGGCAGTTGGTAAGCCCATTAAATTACTATTCGTACAAATAAAACATGTTTATTATTGACAAAATGTTATAATTTATTACTTACCTTCTATTTCTATTAGGAAAACTTGATTTAATTATCAAGCAACTCAACTACAACTACCACAATTGTGATTGCCATTCAATCAACTCTTCCAACTGGCTATTGAAAACTCTGTGTTCTCCGATTTTCTGTATGTACGTCAAAAACAATTAATAGTAGCAGTACCCATTCTCAAATTATTTTACTCACCTAATTAATGAAAGGATAAGTACAACCACAAAAGACACAATAATTCAAAACTGATGTATTCACCAGGTACCTAAGGCACTATTTAACCCTACAATGCGCAATTTTTTATTCTAGTATGAAAAAATTATTTTTATGCGCATCTAGTTATCCAGAAGCTCTAAAAAATAGTGAAAAAATTCCAAATCACTTTTTTTTTGTTTAATAAGAGAAAAACCTGTTGTATTAAATTTGAGACAAAGTGTGTTCTTTAGATACTAATTCAATTATATATTATTAATTTTTATGAAATTGTTCATTTCATCCTCAGAAGGCAATTTGCAATTATTAGGAACACGATTTCTTCTTACTGTACCCAATGCAAATGTACCTTTGGATGCCAAAAATGACAAAAGGGGAAGAGATGTGTAGTAGTTATCAAAGTAAACAACATAGTTTAGGTTATTTGGAACAACCCTACATAAACGTACAACAGTATTTGACGCAGCTCCTAAGTCTGGTTCATCAGGTAATCTAAATTGCGGTAGATTTTCTGAGCCTGTATATATTTCAAAGTTATAGGAGAACCCACTAACTCCACATAGAACAGTTTGTACCCCCACTTATGAGGTTTTGCGGGCATGTATTGCTTCAAGTGATGCCTAGCCTTTGTTGCACATAATTGTTCGTCCACTGACAATTGCTGTTCCTATGGAATACTTTGAAATTTTGAGCAAAGTGCGTCAATAACAGGTCTCAATTTATAAAGCCTGTCATGGTTATCATTATTTCTGGGCAACATATTCAAATTGTCGTTAAAGTGTATTGCCATTCGGATTGCTTCAAAACGCTTTTGACTCATTGCTTTTTTTATTTGAGAGAATCCCAATCGAGGACTCCAAAATGATGTTACGTTAGGCATATGTACGATGGACATATATATACATATGCCTAAATACTTCTGAAGGTCAGTAACTGTGATTGTTGTGGTCTTATTGGGTTCTTTTTGAACCAAGAACAAATTTGACTCATCAATTATTTTTTGCAACAATTGATCGGTGAAAAAGTATTTGAAAAACGCAAAAGGTGTTCCAAGCTCCATAATACTACAACCAAGTGCTTCACTGCCTTTGAAAGCTTTAGCATCGTCATCCAAAAATAAATTTCCTTTTCTCCACCTAACGTTGGAAAGTTTTTTTTATTATTTTTCTGTATTTCTTTCAAATCAACATTATTAGTCTGAACTGCATACTCTTCTCCTTCAAATTTTTCGTTGTCTTCGCCAATCTCAGCTTCATCGTTGTTTGCATCTTCATCATTGGTTTCTCTTTGTTCACTTTCCAATAAAAAACCATCATCAAACTCAATAGGAAGATCCTGGATTTCAAATTCATTAGCATGTTCTAGAACGGATTCCTCTTCATCTTCTTCCAAATCAGAGTCAAATTCGTCTTCACTCTCTGACAAGTGTTCAATACATTCCTCTAATTCGGCTGGGGTTAGGCTTTTCCTTGACCAATACATTTTCTGAAACCGAAATCAAAAATAATAGAGTAGAAGATGATATACTTTGAGCAAATCTGATACATCACTAGAAACCGCTATGTCTCAAATTTAGTACATCCAAATATAAAGCTATTTATATAAAAAAATAAAAGAAGTGAACAATGGCATGCTATTTTATTGCAAAAATCTCACCTTTACTAAAACAAAGATCCTGATATAACACTAATATTTGCAAGGAAACACAAATAAATTCACAATTATATGGTTTCAACCTAACACACACAGGCGCTAAGCGATACTGAATATTTTCGAACACTATAAACCCAAACTAAAATGACGCATTGGATATTGTGCCATAAATACGGTAAACATAAAGACGTCCTAAATTTGATACAAAATATTTTATTCACTTATAACAAGCTTGCAAGTGGTTAAATGAAGAAAATAATGGGTTGTCTCAAATTTAACACATTGCGCATTGTAGAGATGAGAGAAAATAAAAATTCGTTTCGAAGGCAGATGCCATATATAGATATCTAGCTAGGTACCTACACTCTTATCTTTATTATGTTAACATAAACAATCACTGAGAGTTAATTTTTGTTTAGGCTATTATGGTGTGATTTATGTGCCCTTTGAGAATGAAATATCTATCAAATGATGTTTTTTAACATGTTTGTTCTTGAAAAAGAAATACCCACATTCTTACATAAATGGAAAAATAAATTGACTTGAAATCTTTTTTTCATTATTCAAGGATTTAAACTCTCCTATATATTTACCCACATTTCACCGGTATGTAATTTTTTTAATGTAAATATTCAAGGATTGAACGTTGACATTTTGTGCCTACCTATATCACCCATCTCAAAAAATACCTAGCAGTATATTGTTTTTTTTAACAAATCATCTAAAAAAGTATTTGGAAATCCATTTCCAACTGCTTTTAGTTATGTAAGGCACTGTTTCGTGGTTCCTTGGTTTTTCATGCATATCAAATAATTTTTATCTAATTCCGCTATCAAATGTGACACTCTACGTCACTCCTTGACGTTAGGTAACGTCACATTTTTCATAACCTTCATATATATCAGTTATGAAAAGTAGTTATGTAAAAACTTTACGTAACTGTTTATGTTTTATTAATTAGGTAGGTACTGTCAAAACTGACAATTATTTCATTATTTTTGAACTGTACAATTAACCCATTATTTTAATTCAATAGTATTTTGAGATTTATAAACATTGAAAACATTATTCAGGACACAGTTATTTAAAGTAAGTCAATTTTCTGGGTGAATACATCATAGTAACAATACTTCTAGCACCATTTGATTCCACTTCAATATTATCATTGTAATTGAAGATTTTATTGAATATTATGAAAGCGCGGAATTAGATAAAACGTTGTAGGTAAACACGTTATGAAGAGAGCGACATTGTTCAACACGCGTAATTTGCAGAACTCGCTAGCGCTCGTTTTGGCAAATATTACGCTTGTTGAACAATATCGCTCTTTTCATAACTAATTACGTAAATATCTATTACATTTGTTTTTTTTCGTCAACAGATTTTACAGACAATTTAAGTTACGTTGATTGCTACCCGATTGCAAGTGGCGCTAATTTTATGACGTAAAAGTGCATCTTGACAGCAACCAGCAATTGCGACGCGACTACCTTACAGAATACTAAATTTTGCGACTGATTGCGCGACCGTTTTGCAACGGTTGCTAGTTGCAAAATAATTGTTGTTTTTACAGAATAAGCCTGCCGTATACGCGTCTACACTGCAGACGCTGTGTGCGCACTGTTCGTCAACATCTCCTTTAAAGTACCGCCTCGGCAACAGCTGCACAACTGCTATGTAACTGTTGCGCAACACGTACACACTGCGTGTAAACTTGTGTTTATCGAGATTGTTCCACTGTTGCACAATAATGTTCGCTTAGTCTGTTACCATCGCAAATATGCTACAAACCTCTGATCGCCTGTCCCTTTCGTTCTCATCGGAGCTCAGACATTCTCACTCACTTACACAGCGGCCTATGGTTTGTTGCCTCTATCTGTATCACTCCTATGAAATGAGTCGTAGTCACTTGCTCAGGATCACGAATACAAACTCATTCCAATCTCATAATTCTGTGTTAACGAACTCTAAAGTGTTATAATAATTGCTAAGGCTTCATTACGCTATAATCTAAAGCATATTTAAGGTATTGTTTCAAGCCCATGTAGCCTGTTGTCAGATTTTCGAATTTTGGTTTGCTATTGTCATGACTCTTACACTTCCGTTACTGGAAGACATGTTTTGATTGTGATTTTGGTGTCTTCTTCAGTCCGGGATTGAGCTCTTAGAGCTCCCAAAGGAAGAACATATCGCTGCTTTCCGACAATACTGACACAACTCGAAATTTCTCGATTTTTGGATTATTTCATCAATGGCCCTAAAATAGACGTAAAAATTTCCTGTAAAATTGGTACAAATGAATCTCAAACAGTTCCCGTCAGATGGCAGCCTAACAATTTGGCACTTCTCTATTTTGGCAAGACTGTTTTATGCAAGACTGGCGCAAATAAGTTGTGCCTTGGCTTTTGGAGAGAGTAGGTCTTGCTTCTCCGGGAAAGACTGACACATCTTCGGAAAAAAAGGCATCTATTATTAAGTTTAGGTATTCTGTTCCTGCAACACCGACACAAACCGAAAAGTGCTCTTATAGTGGTAGAAAGTATTCCTGTAAAAACGTACCATTTGGAGTTGTGCCACTCTTCATCAAAAAGGTAAGTAAGTACTTTGTATATTCGTATTTGAAGCAATAGTGAACTATTTTGTAATGGAACGGTTTTGCATGGAAATTGAACAATATTTCCTAAAACGGTGTGTTTGGTTTCGATCTTTTTTTTTAGATGTGCCGTTTTTGATTTAAAAAAATTGTTTTATATTAATTTAACAGTGGATAATATGGGAAATATGACAAATTTAAAAAGTTCTTTATTTAGGATGGCAGATAATAACAACGCAAGAGCATCCCTTATACTAAGGCTATCTAAAACGAATTTAGAAGTGGACAATGTGGATGAGCCCTTATGGACAATACGTCGATACTTGAGTGATTTGAATAGCACTGAGCCACCTACAGGAGATGCCACATTTGACGTAAGAGAGGAAGATTAGAGGAGTAGTGAAAATATGATTTTTTTAAATGTTTATTTACAAGACCTTGATGTTTTTTGTTTTGCCTAGAAGTTTCCGGTATTGATGACAATATTGATGAAGAAAGTGCAGACATAAATGGCTGTGAGATCTCGCAACGCAGTAAAATGGACGAAGATATTTCTTCGTCCAAAAGCTCTGGGCAAAATTCTTACGAAGATGAAGACTACCAGCGTGCTCAATTTTTTACCAGAAGATCTACTTGCAATTTTGACAAAGTGGTTCTCAAAAAAGAATACAGCAAAAAGTGGGCATTACCGAAACCAAAAGATCAGGAATATTGGGTCTAATCGCTAAAAATATCGTGCCTCGTTTTTACTCAGATTTTTATAACTCACTATGAATACCTCTTTCAATTTTAAGCTTTAATTTTAGTATGATGTAACGATGTACCTACCTCAAAACTGGGCTGTTTCTAACTTTTGAATATTTTCATAATATATTTCGTTATTTTGATTTAAATTTCTTCAAGAAGATGTGTTTTTGCGTTTATGTTTCAAAAAAATTGGTAAAATCCGAATAATTTTGCTTTTTCATTTTCATGCAAGAACGACCCTTTTTGCTATATTTTAATACCTATCACAAGCAGAAAAATTTTTTTGGGATATTTAAATGTGTAAGCCTTTCATTGTTCACTGAAAAATTATAGTTCATCAGTTTATTGAAAAATTAAATAGATATGGATGAACCGAAATTACATAAAACTTTCTAACGCTTGTTCTGTGAAAACGTTAATTTTGAGTTGTGCCAATATAGCTGGAAAGCAGCGATATACCTTTTACTGATAAGGTGCGGATACGCAGAAACCGGTCATTAAGTTATGTTGTCTTCTAATTGCAAACCAGAATGGTTGGTGTTAAATATCTTGCAGATATGCCGTTTGACTTTGGAGTGTAATTCAATATCCCTCGGGACCTATAGCCTAGGAAGTAGTTGTTGCTTCTTAGTTGAACGGTCACTGTTTTTGCAAGATATTTTTCAAAACTTATAAAGTGTTAGAATAATTATAATTATTCTGGGATATAAAAATACATTGCGTGTTATTTTAAGAATGGAATGAAATGATATATTTAACGAAACTATGAATAATCTCGTGAATTTATACAGATAACTGACTTGTCAAAATAGCCGGAAATTATTCGTATGATATACCAAAAATATCAATCAGCGAAATAATATTTGCATTCCAAACGGTAATTTCCGAGAATAGGGAAGAAACAATGAAACTTGCAAATTTCCGTAACTAAACTTCCAGCGAAGGAGGTAGTGGCTGTCTTTCCAGCTATTCCAAGCGAATCTATCCAGTACGCTTCCGAGTTTTGCCAGAAGTTATCTACTCTTGTATAAATAATGTGTTTTTGTAAACAAAGTTTAAGTAACAGGCTGTCTAGAATCGAGAACGTCGGCATCTGAATATATTGATTGACTTTAAATTACCTTTGTATCTGAAATAGAAAATTGAGACGTTGCGATGCAGCCAGCGAATGATAAAACTGTATTATTGAAGTTTCAAACCTAGAGAAAAGTTGTTCTTTGTATGTTGATGATTTCGGGGAGTTGCTTTCCGAATAATACGAGTAATTGAATCCTTGGATATAGAGATTTTATGAGATAAAACAGAAATGCTGACAGAAACTCGAGAATACATTTCCTATTTGTTATGTAAATCGTCGAATGTAGCAAGTTTCCTCGCAATATTTATACTTAACTTTCGTTTTCTTCCACTCAATGCTTTGTGGTGATTATTAACAGAAAATATTCCTTGGAAAAATAAAAGTTTTAGATTACTGTACCGAGATAACCGCACTTCACATCAGAAACTTTATTGTACAGCTTAGAAAAAGAAATCTGTTTCTCAAACTTTTATACTAGAGAATACTAGAATCATTTTACGTGAGTTTGCTCCGGTACGTTTTCCTTTATCTTGTGAAACAATTGGAATGGGTGAGCGAAAGAGCTGACTCAATAATTCAAATTAAAAATACATTTGTGCTACTGGAGAAAAAAAAAAGCGTTTGAAGGGTTCTCTTCATATGTTATCCATAGGCAATAAAAACCCTATGGCAGAACTCCAGTGAAATGAACTTTTTCTTTCATTGTTGTTTATACAGTGTGGAAACCACTTATGGAATAAAATTCTTTATGTCATTATTTTAAAAAATTATAAAAAATGCCGAGACACGTCAACTTTTAAATTGAGTTGTGCGTTATGTAAACATAAATTTAAATGTATAGGGTGATTCACGCAAGTATGCTATAGTCGGTGTTTTTTTTTAATGAAACACCCTGTATATTTGCATATTTTTGAAATACTCTTAATGAACCGATTCCAACAGACCAAATAATGTATGGTCAATTATGAATTATACAGGGTGAAATTTTAAAATTAATAATTTATTACACTTGAAATATTGGTACTTTTTTAAATTAACTAAATATGGATTTATCAAAAATCTAAACTAACTAATTATTAGACGTATTTGAATATTAAACAAAACCTGTTACGCCCATGAATTCTATCATAAATACCTAAAAATTGCCTCAAAACGCCAATAATTAGACAAAATCGGTAAATAATGTGGATTGTTTTGAATCGGTAAATAATAAGGATTGTTTTCTATTCTGTCAGTTGTTGATGTGTTGACAGTTTATACTGAAAAAGTAAAATCTTTGTCAAACACTCTTTCCTTGTCGACATAACAATGAAATATCTAACTGAGACTCACCTAATTGAGATTTTAATGATGATCGGGTACGGGGATAACTGCAGAAGTCAAGTTGAAGTGGCAAACTTATTCAATCACAGGTATCCCGAATTGCCTAATATTTCACAAAGTAGTGTGTCTAAAATTCATGCACAATTCAGAGAACTTGGACATGTCAAACCATTGAAAAGAAAACCACACTTCGTTGAAGATGATGTGAAATTGGATATTTTGTTAAGTGCCGAAGAGAATCCAACTTCACGTACACGTCAAATTGCCCGTGAAAATAATGTAAGTCATTCATACAACTGTTTTGAGATGTCTTTATAAAGAAAAACTTCATCCCCACAAATAAACTTTTGTGCAGGAGTTAACAGAAGACGATCCAGATCGTAGAATGGATTTCTGCGAAAGATTGATGAATAAGCTGAACAGAAATGAGATGGATCTTGGTACCATTCTTTTTTCTAACGAATCAACATTCACATTAAATGGAGAGGTGAACCGACAGAACTGTAGATATTGGTCAGCAGAGAATCCTAATTGGATGCGTGAGACACATACTCAGTGCCCTCAAAAGGTGAACGTTTGGGCCGGTATCATAGGCGACCATATTATTGGTCCTAGGAAATAGATGGAAATTTGACAGCTGAAAAATATTTAAATATGCTTAGAAATGAAGTTATTCCTACGTTGGCGAACTTATATCCCAACGCAATAGATCCTAGCTTACCGAATGAAAATGTTTGGTTCCAGCAAGACGGGACAACACCCCATTATGCTTTAATGGTAAGAACTTATTTAGATGAAATCTTCCCCAATAAATGGATTGGACGAAGAGGTACTATGGAGTGGCCAGCTAGATTGCCAGACCTTAGGCCGTTAGATTTTTTTCTGTAGCTGAATAGATTAATCATTTTTTTTCAAGACAGCGCCGCCCGGTGAAAAGTGAACTTAAGAACTTAAAAGAATCGTTTGGCTGGGAACAACTGATCCTCCTCTATATAACTCAGTTTAAGCGCCCAATGACTACCACCTGTCTCTGAATTTGTAAAAGCATTTTGGAGATCAGTTTTATGATAGCAGCGGTAGCGTCTAAAAAACTGTGAATCAGTGGCTGTCCAATCAGACACACAAGATTGTTGTTCGATATGATAAATGCCACACTTTTGACGGCAATAATGTAACGAGACAACCTGTATTATTGTTGCTTACTTATAGTGGTTGTTTGGAGACATTGAGGATCATTTAATTGGATAAGCTCAATTTACCATTTATTTGCACACCACATTTCATGTTCTTATTTGAAAAACATTGTCTTCTATTATATTTTATTGTTGAAAGAATATTACCTCGTGGAAAAATATGCGCCCAACGGTACTGATTGTATGCATTGTCATCGCAGAAAATTACCTTCGACATGGAGAGTTATTCGAATACGGTTATTGTGAAAATGTCGCAAGTTTCCAGTTCTTTCTTTAAAATGGAATTCTACAAAAGATAACGATAAAGAAAACGAGAAAAATAGAAAAAAGTTCCCAGCTCTATTATTTTCTTTTATAAAGCGCCATTAAATAAAACCGAAAAACTACGGCCAATAAAAAAAATTCCAGAGTTTGAATGAAGGATAATCTGCTAATGGTTGGATGCGTGGTTTTTCCACTAGAATTTTAAGAAAATGTACAGCTTTTTTGAAAATCACATCGACTGGATTAATAATTACCTAGGGAATGAACATCCCGGGGACGGCATCAATGGGAGTCATTATTGGACTTATTTGGAACTTTTTGTAAGGGCGGAGGCAATGATGGTAATTCTTAAGCTGAAATCGGGAGACTTACGGTCCCCAAACAATGTTCGAGGACACACAGATACATCTGGAACAATATTAGATAGAACCATATTTAACATGAGCTTTGATAGCATGACACCGGAGAATATATTAACTGAGCGAGTGAACATCATCATCCCATCTAGAGAATAAGTGATGCACCCAGGTAATTCTGGAGATATCATCTGGTTCACCGATAATTCCAAAACAAAACATCGCACTGGACCTAAAAAGAGAATATTTCTCAGCTTTGATCGATAAAAACATCAGAAAGGCTCAAAAGAAAACTTCATAGCTCCGGAACCGTTTTGTAGAATCACAAAAGATTGCAGAGAGGAAATCGGGAACTGGCTAGATAAAGTTCACACAAGGGCACCTCCATACAAAGAGTTTACTGAGCAAGGAAGGCAAGGAACTCCCAACCAGGCTATTGAAACTGAGAGACATTTAAAGACTGTGAACTTTATGATGAAACACCTACTCATACGCTCTGCTTCTGCCAGAACTTGGAAGGACTCAGACGGAAGCACTTTGAAGAGGAGATAATATAACCATTACAACTACTGAAAATTCCTCCAGTCAAACTTATATAGGATTATATAGAAGACACGAAGCTTCTGGAATGAAAGTAGATAACATGGGAAATGGTACAAAGATTTAGTTGAGCACAACCCGAACGACTGAATTTTTAACGCTTGGCATATACAGGGTGTAAAGAAACTCTCCTGCCAATCGGATACTACAGTTACTAGAGGTGATTTTAAGTCGATATAGCTCAAATTACCTTAATCTTGAAATGCTTCCTAGGGGAGCTACAGCCCTTTGAAAAAGACGTCCTCAAATGAGTTTTCTTCAAATTATTCAAAAATACCGTTACTTAAAATATCCAAACTTGGTATAATCAATAAGCAAACCAGTAGTTAGCTGTAAATGAATTTTTTTCAGATCTATTATAAGCGTGCCAGTCGGGGAGATCAACAGGTTTTTGTTTAAAAAAAATTTATTCTCCAGTTTTTTATGTATCCGACACCGAATTTGGAAATTCCAAGGAAATTTTCATAGAAAATGTTCTCTTTTTTCAAATCGATATCATGAACCGTTTTCAAGAAAAATAAATTTAAACTTCTTGTGTTTCTTACATAAAATCATGTTGGATTATAAAATCAATTTAAAATTTCCAAAACAATGTGAGCAACTTAATACTTGACTTTTGTTACCAGTATCTGTACGATTTGTTGATTTCTCATAGCAAACTTGATATAACAAATACAATTTTATAATCCAACATGATTTTATGTAAGAAACACTTTTTTTCTTTCTCTTATCCCCATGCCTACTCAGGCGTCGGATTGGAGTTCTTCCTGAACCCATGTTTTCCATTCTTTTCTGTCCCTGGCTAATGCCTACATCTCTCCTAGTGACTTTCCTTTGTTCTCTCCAATTTCTTCAATCTGGTCTATCCATTTCCTCCTGGGTCTTCCTCTTTGTCTTTTTCATGATATTCCCATTTCCATTACATTTCTCGCTATTCTATCTTGCTTTATTCTCACTAGGTGACCAAACCAGTTCAATTGTTTCTTTTTAATATTTGATATTATTGGGTCTTGATTAGTCATGCTTCTGATTTATTCGTTCTTTACTTTGTCCCATTCCGTTTTTCCTGCTATTCTCCTTAAATATTTCATTTCCATTGCATTAATTTTTGTTTCATGCTTTTTCTGCAGTACCCAGTTCTCACTGGCATAAGTTATAGTTGGTACTGTAATGTTGTTGTATATATGTATATTCTCATCTTTGTATTCATATCTATGTATTTATGGCTTAGTAATGTTCGATTTGAGGAATAATATAATCTTGTTGATTTATTTGCTTTTTTATTAAGTTCTGCGTCTATTTTTCCATCTTCTGTTAAAATACTTCCTAAGTAGTTATAGGTTGTTACTCTTTCTAATGTTTTGTGATTACATTTTAATTCCTCGTAATTATTCCCCTGTTTTTCATTTACTATCATTACTTTGATTTTTCTGTATTTATTGTCATTTTCATATTTTCTATTTCTCTTGCCAGTAAGTTTATTAGTTTCTGCATTTTATTTCTCGATTTTGATATGAGTACGGTATCGTCTGCGTATGGTTACTTAGTCTGACCGGTACCCTATTATCGTGTCCAGATTTCCTCCTTGTCTTTTTATTTCCTTCACTATTTTGTCCATGATAATAACAAACAACAGTGGGCTTAAGCTATCACCTTGTTTTATACCTTTTTTCATTGAAAACTCTTCCGATCTTCGACCTCCTATCTGCACTCTTAATTTGACAGTCTCGTATGTTACTTAATTATATTAATTAAAGCTTTCGGTACTTCTAAGTCTTCCAATACCTTCCAAATTTTTTCTCTTTCTACTGTATTAAAACCTGCCTTCAAGTCTACAAATGCTAAATACATTTCTTCTCCCGCTTCAATTGTATTATCAATTAGTCTTCTTAAAATGTATATATTATCATTTGCTTGCCTCCTGGTCTGAAGGCTGCTTGTTCCTCTTCTAATTTTGCTTCTATATAACTTCTTAATCGGATCTCCAATATTCTCGTATATATTTTAAAGCTGGTTTGGGCAAAACATATTGGTCTATAATTATTGCGCAGTGTTTGATCCCCTTTTTTATGTATTGGTAATATAAGATTATTTTTCCATTCTTTGAGGATTTTTTGAGTGGCCCATGCTTCCCTGTATATAAGAAGCAGCCATTCTTTTCCTTTTTCTCCTAACCATTTTATCATCTCTGGCGCTACTTCATCCTCCCCACTGGCTTTTCCTATTTTAAGTTTCTTTATAGCCTCTTCCATATCTTCTCTTCAGAGTTTGTGATATTCATGTTCGTTCCCTTCCTCTTCAACTATATTTGATGTTTCCTCCTCCAAACTGTCACTATATCTTTTTTCATAGTGTTGTTTCCAAGTCTTTAATATTTTATTTATTTCGGTCTCCGATACGTTATTTTCATTTTTTATTGTTCATATATCTTTTCCTCCACTTCCTCGTAATCTTTCTCTTTTGCTGTCCAAAATTTTCTATCATCTGATGCATGTATCTTTGACATCTCTTTTCCAAATTCTTTCCAGGAATTCCTTTCTTAACCGCTTCCTTGACTATGTTTCTTTTCCCGTTATATATTTCCTTATCATTTTGTGTTTTTGTTTGAAGGTATTTTTTCCAAGTATTATTTGTTTAAATACTGTCCACCGTTTCTTGAGTGTCCATTCATTATTTTCATTAATCATTTTTACGAATTCCCTATCTGTTTCTTCCTGATATTTAGATTTTTTTTCTGTGTTCCTTAATTTACTTTTTGCAATTCTACTGAATCTTACTTCTTCTGTATTCCTTTTTTCTTGGCTTCATACTCCGCTATTACTAATCTGTGGTTTGTTCCCAGCTCAACCTCTTTTCTTGTCTCTATTTTTTTCACCATATTTGATAGGTTTTGTGTATGAACTATGTAATCGATTAAACTTTTTGCATTTCTTTCTTCCGCTCCAAATGTATATTTATCCTCTAGTTTTTGTTTCCACATCGTATTACCTATTATTAAATCGTTACTTTGACAAAAACCTATCATCTTACGGCTATTTCTGTTCATTGTTTCCTCTCCATAAACTCCCATACAACCCATTCCTCTATTGTAATCTTTACCAACTCTTGCGTTCCAATCCCCCATAATGATTATGTTGTCGTTTTGCTCTCTTATATTATCATCCACTACTTCCTGTAATTGTATGTAAAATTGTGAAACCTCTTCCTCTCCTGTTCCTTCAACAGGTGCATATATTTGTGTTATATTTAATATTTCTTCCAATCGTATAGTTAGAACTAGCATTCTTGAATTTATATGTTTGGTATCTATTACCTTTTTTTTATTTCCTCTGTTAAAATTATTCCTACTCCCTCTTCTGCTCTTTGTTCTGCTTTTACCTCGGAGTAATATAATGTGTGATTATTTGTTTAATTTATTTGTCCTGACCCTTTTTTCTCTGTTCGCTTATTCCTAGAATATCTACTTTGTTGTTTTCCATTTCCTCCGTTATTTCGATTTCCTGTCCTGTTAATGTGTTGATATTCCATATACCTATATTTATGTAAGAAACACAAGAAGTTCAAATTTATTTTTCCCGAAACGGTTCATGAAATCGATTTGGAAGAAGAGAACATTTTTTATTAAAATTATCTTGAATTTTCCAAATTCGGTGTCGGATACATAAAAAACTTGAAAAAAAAAATTCTTATTAAAAATATTGTAGGTCTTTCCGACTGGCACGCTTGTGATGGATCTGAAATAAATTTATTTACAGCGAACGACTGGTTCGCAACTGTCCACTGATTATACCAAGTTTAAATATTTTAAGTAAAGGTATTTTTGATAAATTTGAAGAAACCTCATATGAGGACGTCTTCTTCAAAGGGCTGTAGCTCCCTTGGGAAGCATTTTTTGATTGAGGTAATTTGAGCTAAATCGACTTAAAATCACCTTTAGATAGTTTCCGTTTGGCTGGAGAGTTTTTGGACACCCTGTAATTGCATTAAATTTTAAAGCTGTGATTAAATTAGTGGAAAAAGACAGTTTTTATTACTAGAACAATAACCTGCATTTTCCGACCCACTTGAGTTAGTGATAGAAACTAAAAAATGGGAAAAGTTTAAATGGGCATTTCATATTGTTGATTTCAATAGGTTACATGCTTTTATCTAAGTAAAAAAATATATTTGACTAAAACAGCGAACAACGAGGAATTGTATGCCGTTAATACGCATAATAAGGCCCTTCATCACTGTCACAGTCGCCTGAAGGAAAGATCAGAAAAGGAGCGAGGAAATGCTTGCGTTTCTTATCGCATGGCACTTACTACGCCGTCGTCTACGAGTATCTACTTGATTTTCTGGTTGGTTTATTACTTATTGTTACGACTACTGTTGAAACACATTTAAATTTATGCATTCACTGTTTTGTATTTAAACTGCTCATTTTGAAGGGTCTTCATTGTTACAATAAAAAATAATACTTAAGACTGAAAGTTTCACATTTAAGTTGTTACGAGATTTTGTGATAGAATTTTATTGGGAGAAATTCTGTTGGTTCCTGTGGTATTTTCTTTCAATGTATTTTTGAAACAGAGCAGAATTGATTTTTAGCAAATTCTGCACATTAAGATGTATTCTTTAAACTACAAAATAAATAACAAACAATTTTGGAACAGACTTCAAATATTACGAAGAAAAAAAGAAAGGGAAATATATGCAATGAAAGATAAAAATAAAATACATGCAAAGAACAAAATTATGTAGAGAATATTTCAGGGAAGAATTTAAACATGAAGAAACTGGAACAGAAAAGGAATATTTTGAGGAATATCATAATGAAATAACCCAAAAGGATGTAGAATGTAGAGGAAGCCATTGAAAACATCAAAATAAGACTAAGATACAGAAATACAGAACCGGAAAACTGGACTATTATAAATACAAATATACAGGGTGTCACAGGAGCTCGTACCAAAAACTTGGGAGGTGATAGAAAGACTAAAAATAATGATGGTATTATATATAAAATTTTCTCCTTACGCCCTTCGTTAACGAACTATAGGGCTCTAAAGTTGGGAATGAAAAATGGTTTTTTATTTACAATTATCAAATGGCTGACTGGAAATTGGTAATATTTAAACCGTTAATAAACACCATAATTTTTAGAGATATCAAGTCCTCTTGTGACATCTCGATAACATTAACGGCTTAAGAGATACGGGCAATTTTATGTCGCACTGCACACCTATTGGCGCATTTGGTACGAACTCCTGGGACACCCTGTATATTTGTACACCCTGTATAAAAAGGGGATTATACAAATGGCGACAGTCATAGGGCAATATGCCTCAAGAGACATTCAAGAGTAGTAGATAAACGTCTGCAAAAGAGATAGAAAGTAAATTGGAAATTAACAATTGAATAGATGAGGCTTTTACTTGATGTAGATCCATAGTAAGTTATGAAAT
>CAJUYI010004239.1:15876-32396 GCA_910591695.1 Galerucella pusilla
AACGTTTGAAAAAGCTACTGTGTTAGCGAAACGCGTCACTTTATGTTTAATTACAATGTAGATTTTACAAAATAAAATTGTTTGATTTCATAACTGGAAATTAACAGTCTGCATTCAAACGATATAATGTGTAGATGAGAAATTCATTAAAATTGTAAAATCAATGTATCACTAAGTGATAACACAAATTCAACTAAGTGGCGAAAGATCTGAATCGTTCAACAAGGAGAAAGGAATTAAACAAAAGGATATCCTAAGGAAGCGATAAAAAAAAGAAATAAAGGAAGACCAAGGAAAGCATGAATGGGGAGAATACAGGAAATCGGAAAGAAAAGAAGGAATATATGAGAGGACTGGACTGGTCAGGAACAGAAGTGACTGAAAGAAACACAAAATCCAAATGGATGTCGGGACTGCTTAGCTGAGACAAGGACAAGTGAAGTCATTGCCTTTATTTATACAACCAGATGATGTCCTCAGGGAGAAGTAACATCCCCATCAATGTGGAGCATGGCGGTTGACGAACTTCTAAGTGGTTTGACTGACCTTGGAATATCCTGCCATGGATATGCCAATGACATTGTAATAACGGCTAGTGAGCAACACCCTTTGTAACATCGTACAAGAGGGTCTGAAGTATACAAATAGCAGGTGTAAGCGAACAGGACTTAACATCAACCCCTACCGAAACCATGCTAGCCTTTACTAACAAAAGAGAAATCGATCTCAAACCCAGGTTTGACTCGAGACAGTAAACTAATGTGAAACACACAAAGGAAAAATTAGGGTTGTAGCACAAAACTCCTAAGCTGTATGTAAACTGCCCTACTGGAACCATTACATGGAGTATTAGAACTAGTCCATTGACAACAAGGGGTAACCATTCCACAATTCAAAGACTGGCCTGTTTATGCATAACAAGAGCAATGAGAACATGCCCAGCGGCGGACATGGAAGTGATTCTAAGCCTCACCACTACATATGGAGGTGAAAAGTATTGCAGAAATAACAAGTCGAGGGGAATTCATTTAAAAAGCACCTCCTTCTGAAAATGATAAGAACTGAGCCATGCCACAAGATGGTATGATGAAAAAGTATAAGGAAATTCGGTATGAAAGTAAGCAGCAAAAACAAGAATGAGTTGGAACATTATTCTACACCAAGTAATGAAAAACATTTTGACTTAACTATCAATTGTTGGACATACAGATTGCGAATAGTCTATTCGAGCCATTAGATTCACATAAGTACGGCAAGGAAAATATAAGACAAACTACTTAAAAGAGGGAGAAGAATAATTGTGCGCAGTCAGCTGTTGTCAAATATATTTATCTGTAAAAGTTATTCCCAATTATTGTCAGCAATAATGTTAAATACCAAAAATTGTTAAATCGAAAGCAGTGCATAGATTTTATTTAATGCAGATTGTAATTTGTCCAATTTTTTAATAGAACCACATTATTTTTACTCTTATTTGTGTTGATCGCACTCATATTTCAAAAGGTAATAATATTACCAATATCGATTTTCTATCACTAAATCACTAAATACGGCGTTATCCCGTGTTAAAAGTCAAATGCAAAATAAGTTTTTAATTCCTTAGAAAGTACCAATCATCCTAAACTGGCAACGCTGCTTTCATATCAGATTGATAGCTGGAAATGAACACACGACAAACACTGACTGCGAACATTTATTTTTCTCTCTCTTTCAAGTATAGTTTTTCTCATATTTTCCTTGTCGTACTTGCATAAATCGTATGGCTCTAATAGACGTTTCGCTATGTATATCCTGGCTTAATTTTTCCTTACTAGATCTCCGGCGAATTTGAATTAATGTCCGTAAATTGTTTCTCGGTTCCAGCAATTATTTAAATTCTAGGGAGATTGCAAGTCTTAACAGATTTTCAAAGGTTTCCATTTGCGACACTCACGTATTGGTAAAATCAATTCAACAAAATTGTATATAAACTGCGCATCAATAGTTTTATTGAAAACGAATATAGTTTTCTCTAGAAACCTACACAGAGTAAATGGAATTAAAAAGGAGACGCTCTGAGCCTTTGTCTTTCTAGAGAACTAGAGAGGAAAAATCATGCTTTATTCGTAGCTTCGAGTTTCCCAAAGGACGAAGTTTTTTACTGCAGTTCTAAAAGTTAGCAGCACTGTGACTACACCAAAAAATGAGAATCGTGACAAAGGGATTGAGACGAAATGAGACGGAATCCGGAGATTCAGTAAGGCGTCAAGTTTTGCAATTACGAGAATGAATTACAAAAAGAGCCGAAAATAAATCAGACTTTATTTAAAATTAAGGTGTCCTTTGTGGCGAAACTTTTCTATCATCATTTACATTCACTGTTTACCTGTCACTAATTAAACGGTTCGTTTATTGCACGTTTTTTTAAAGGCTTTGTTCATTAAAACTGACGCTTTTTTTTCTACTCTTGAAAAAAGGGATTTCCATCTACGAAACATTGGACATTTCCAAACAAAAGAAGATTCTAGAACAACATTTTTAAGTAGTAACACTGCACAATAAAGTTGGATATTTAAAAAATACGTAAGGACACAATTTGCCACAAAATTTTTTGACAGTTCCAAAAACCAATCCAAATTTCTCATTTTTTATCATATGAACAATTCCACCCAATCATGTCAACATTACAGTGATAACAGACCATGGGCTATTTTCACGCTGCTATGGACACATATTGATTTATTCCGATTTTGAAGTTTCAAATATTAAATATTTCGAAATGTCACGATTTGGTTGTAATACTGGAGCAAAAAATTTCCTATCCGAATAACCCTCGGACATTGATAAATGCTAAAAAATATTATGACAACTTTCTCAAGCTTGTTGCTTGTAGTCAACAGACCTCCGCCTTCCAAGCAACAAGCTTTCGAAATCTATCAATGTCCTTGGGTTATTACTATCGATAACAACTAACTTCAATTAAAGTCATTTTCACAATCTAAAGGTCGTATGACATGAAAATTGCTGCATTTTCTAGCAAGGTACCTATATTGCAAATAATGAATCTTGCATGCTGTTTGACATCATGCAATTATCTTCTATTGCAGCATTGCTGCCAACCTAATTAATCGTAGAAAGAAGAACGTAACCATACATGATTAAAATTTCCAACCTAAAAAATAGTGAGACACTATATTATCTTGGCCATAGAAAAAAGGTACAACGTGTCGCGAGACACACGGTAGGAACTTTAGTACCTTTCAAGCAAAAATAATGTAATACATCTGACGTTATAGATTAACAATTTGCATATTCCTCGGTGGTCGAGTAGTAAGCAAACCAGACTCTCACGCGGTAGACCCGGGTTCGATTCCCCCCTATTATAGATAATGGTACGGTACCCTTCATGAGGGAGTCCGACTGGCAACATCTACTTATATAACAGCATCGTATATTTAAAAAGAGAAACCGTAGCATTATACAAACTGAACGTTTATAACAAAAAAATTAGTGGAAACATAAAATTGAATTGTTAAATTTTTAATTTGAAGTTATATAACAGTGTATAGAAATTTTTGTTTTCTCGATTTTTTCTTAAGTGGGTCGTAGGAAAAATATGGTGTTCGACTCGTGTGGATTGTCCATATCGCACTGGAACGATTGAGCACTCCGCCTACGGCGTCGTGCTCAAACTTCGTCCTCGTGCGATATGGCCATCATATACTCACTAGTTGCACAAACTACTATTTCTATCAAAATATGCCCTTTTACATGTATTTCGAAAAGTAAATGCTAGACCCCTTAATCCTCATATCATTTTGTCCAATTTTAATAGAGGAATCTACATTCAAACGCTGTAATTACCCTTAACGTTCGAGATGCTTATACCATTTTTTGCGCGATCGTATTGAAATAAATTCCGAATAAAATAATTTAAATTTCTTCGAAATGAACGAAATGTCAATAGTTACATTTATACGTCTCGATCAGTTTAAAATATATTTTGCATTTTGGTGAAATTGTTTTTATGCTATTTATTACTTTTCGACGTCTAAACGGTAAGTAAATCACTTACCGACGTGTTAAACTTAGAAACCGGTAAACACAACCTACCGTCCTGACAACCGATGCTGTAAATAAACAAAAAAGGTCAATCGCGCAAAAAAAAATTATTGAAATAATAGTAAAAATGTATCTGAACAAATTCAAGTAGATCACCAGCACTTCGAATACCAGCTTTGCATAGAATTTTGATATAGCATGGGTGGTTCAGTGGTAGAATGCTCGCCTTCCACGAGGGCGGCCCGGGTTCGATTCCCGGCCGAAGCATATGAATCGCTGCTTCGTAGACGAGAGAGAGACTCAGGAGAGAGCACACGCACGAAAGCAAGGCACATAACCAAGCAACATAACGTAACGGTCAGATCTTTTGTGTCGTGACCCCTGGTCGCTCAAACATAACCTGACGTACAGAACTACAGTTCAAATAAGGTTATGATTTTTGAGCTCACATCACGGAATACAATAAAGCATTACGTACGTTAGGCACGTGTGACGTGTGAATAGAGACTTTTAGCTTGTCTTAAATTTCTCATGTATCCGTATAAGTAACAAACTGCGCATGTGTAGACCCGTTACGTCTCAGCCGATACGATGCGTTGAACGTATTGTTACGTACCCTACTCCGTATACTCAAACGTATCCCTATCCCGACCAAAGTCAGTATTTCGTGCTATTTGTACTATATTACATCATCTTCCTCGTCTAGCAGCAATGGATTATTTAATATCGCCCCCATTTTACGTTTAACAGAACGAAGCGATACGTTTTCTGCTAAAAAGGCTTTCTTGACAATTTCTTCACGTCAACGTAACTTCAATACCTATACGGATACGTGTAAAAACTTATGACCAGCTAAAAGTGTCTATTGATACATTTTACGTAACGTAACGAAACCCACGTATCGTATCTACCCATGCGCATTGCGATACGGATACGGATAAGTCGTGATTTTTGGAACTGCTTTATGTCCCTAATATATCAAGTTATTTATTTATTATATAAAATGAGGATAGCGGAAGTAGGAAAACATCAGTCACCACAATCAGCTGATAGGTATGATTCGACTGGAAATAGTTAGTTGGTTGGTTGCATTTCACTGAGCAAACACCAGAAATACCTGGGAATATGGTTTTCAGAAGGGTTATCCTTCAGAAAACACGTGAAGGAAACTGCAAAAAAGCCATTGATAGAGCAGCGAAACTAAGCAGAGTATTGCCAAATATTGGTGGACCATCGACGGCTAAAAGAAGAATGCTATGGGGAGTGACTCTTTCCATCGTTCTTTATGGTGCACCTGTTTGGAAAGATGCGATGCTTATCGCTAAATATAAGGACCAGCTGGTGAAATGGCAGAGGAAGATGTTACTAAGAATAACGTCTGCCTATAAAACCACTTCGAATGAGGCACTACAGATAATAACAGGGATCCCTCCGATAGACCTGTTGGTCATGAAGAGTAGCGAGATCCATAACCGGGGACGAGAAAACAAAGGCGCGGTAGAAAACGAGACACGTGAAAAATGGAATGATAGATGTGTCAATGGAGAGAAGGGAGAGTGGACAAGGGAAATCATAAGGAATACGGAGAAGTGGTTGAGCTGCAAACATCGGGTACTGGATTACTTTCTGTCGCAGGTGATAACTGGACATGGCTGCTTCGCAACGTACACTAAAAGAATAGGTAAAACCCCAGATGATAACTGTGCATACTGCCTGGGCATCTATATTTCGGAGCATACCTTGTTTCAGTTTGATAGATGGACATACGAGAGGACAAATATGGACTAGGTCAGAAAATCACCAGAGAAAATTTTGTAGATATGATGGTTTCAAACGAAAAGTCCTACGAATGTGTTAGGGGATACATGAGATCGATCATGGCGAAGAAAGAACAGGAAGAGAGGCAAAGAAGAATATTGGGATGAGAGCAGATTTTAGGACTTTGAGCCATGACGTTATACTTGCAAGGGTAGTTCCAGAGCTTCGGGATGAGGCGAAAGGTGGAAGTCGGGGTGGTTTTGGTGCGGTCGGCTCTGGTCGGGGATCCACGCTGCTCGGATTCCCTGCGTGCGGGGTGTCCGGGTTTGGTGGTGACTCAGCTGGAGAGAATCCCATACTACCGGGGAAAGGCAGAACAAGTACTCGGTGCCTGTGAGCAGGTTTCCACCCATCAAAAAAAAATGAATAAAAAAAAAAGTTAGTTGGTTGGTAACACAAAAGAAACTAGATTTCTCACTAGAATTACGCCTGTGTCACCTGTGTCTTCATTGCGCATGCTTTTGATGAAAAAATCCTACGTCTTGCATTGGATTGCACGTTTGTATTGCACCATGTCAAGCGGCCTAAAGGAGTTATTTAATCCTATTCACTTCATTGATATGGTACACTGGGGATATACATTTTTGGGAAAAAACGTTTTTTAATCGTGTTCCTACTAAGGAAGACTTTGTTCAAATATCAAATATATTTATGTTATAAAAGACTATTTGCTTACTTCCAATGAATTTAAGATTAGTTTCGTTAAGCAAAAATCAACTTTATTTCAGGAAATATCTTAGAAAACAAGTGTATCGGAAGTCCCAATAAGAATGGCTTTTGGCGATACATTAGAAACCGTTTTTACGAAAGTTGTCTTTCAACTTGATTCCAAAGTTTCTTACCGCTTCGTTCAAGGCTGTACCAAAACTGAATTTTTAAAGTTGATGAATTGAGACGGGAAAATTTTTGCCAAATGATAATTTTCGAAGCGTCTGAACAAGAATAACTTTTTTGTGTTTTGTGTTTTCGACAATGACATCAGTCACTGCCTCATTTCCATTGTAGTATTATAATATCATTTGGATTAATACGCTTAGCAATAGGTAAATATTTTTGACAAAAATCCTAGTAGAAAACGGATGATGACATTATTTGAAGGACATTGCATAGTATCATTATGATAGGTTTTGGACACGCAAATATTGCTCAGTCATTTGTTATAAACATTTACATAAACGATTACACCGGGGGCTAGCGTGCTGTATATCTACAGTGTGGAAACCACTTATGGAATAAAATTCTTTATGTCATTATTTTAGAGAATTATAAAAAAGGCCAAGACACGTCAACTTTTGAATTGAGTTGTGCGTTATGTGAACAAAAATTTAAATGTACAGGGTGATTCACGCGAGAATACCATAGTCGGTGCTGTTTTTTTTTTAACTAAGCACCCTGTATACTTGCATATTTTTGAAATCCTCTTAATGAACCGATTCCAACAAACTAATAATGTATAGTCAATTATGAATTATACAAGGTGAAATTTTAAAATTAGTAATTTATTACACTGGAAATTTTGGTAGGTACTTTTTTAAATTAGCTAAATATGGATTCATTAAAAATCTAAACTAACTAATCATTGGACGTATTTGTCTATTAAACAAAGCCTGCTGCGCCCATGAATTTTATCATAAATACCTAAAAATTGCCTAAAAACGCCAATAACTAGACTAAGTCGGTAAATAATGTGGATTGTTTTAAATCGGTAAATAATGTGAATTGTTTTCTATTCTGTCAGTTGTTGATGTGTTGACAGTTTATACTGAAAAAGTAAAATCTTTGCCAAACACTCTTTTCTTGTCGACATAACAATGAAACATTTAACTAAGACTCACTGAATTGAGATTTTAATGATGATCGGGTACGGGGATAACTGCAGAAGTCAAGTTGAAGTGGCAAACTTATTTAATCACAGGTATCCTGAATTGCCTAATATTTCACAAAGTACTGTGTCTAAAATTCATACACAATTCATAGAACTTGGACATGTCAAACCATTGAAAAGAAAACCACACTTCGTTGAAGATGATGTGAAAGTGGATATTTTGTTAAGGTCGAAGAGAATCCAACTTCAAGTACACGTCAAATTGCCCGTGAAAATAATGTTAGTCATACAACTGTTCTAAGATGTCTTCATAAAGAAAAACTTCATCCCTATAAATAAACTTTTGTGCAGGAGTTAACAGAAGACGATACAGATCGTAGAATGGATTTCTGCAAAAGATTGATGAATAAGCTGAACAGAAATGAGATAGCTCTTGGTACCATTCTTTTTTCTGACAAATCAACATTCTAATTGAATGGAGAGGTAAACCGACAAAACTGTAGATATTGGTCAGCAGAGAATCCTTATTGGATGCGTGAGACACATACTCAGTACCCTCAAAAGGTGAACGTTTGGGCCGGTATCATAGGCGACCATATTATTGGTCCTATATTTATAGATGGAAATTTGACAGCTGAAAAATATTCAAATGTGCTTAGAAATGAAGTTATTCCTGCGTTAGCAAACTTATATCCCAACGCAACAGATACTAGTTTACCGAATGAAAATGTTTGGTTCCCGCAAGACGGGGAAACACCCCATTATGCTTTAATGGTAAGAACTTATTTGGATGAAATCTTCCCCAATAAATGGATTGGACGAAGAGGTACTATTGAGTCGCCAGACCTTACGCCGTTAGATTTTTTTCTGTGGGGTTATCTCAAGAACAAAGTATATGCAACACAACCAACTAGCATTGTAGACCTCAAAGACAGGATAACTACAGAAATACGGAATATTTCACCTCAAACTTTGAACAAAGTTAAGGAGGAGTTCTATAGGAGACTGTGCTATTGCCAGCAACTAGGTGGAGAACATTTTGAGCATTTATTTTAATGTATTAAAATCAAATACATCAGGTATTTTATGTATGTGTTAAATGACTGTAGAAATAAAAATTTCACCCTGTATAATTCATAATTGACCATATATTATTCAGTTTGTTGGAATCGGTTCATTAAGAGGATTTCAAAAATATGCAAATATACAGGGTGTTTCATTAAAAAAACACCGACTACGGCATACTTGCATGAATCACCCTGTACATTTACATCTATGTTTATATAACGCACAACTCAATTCAAAAGTTGACGTGTCTCGGCATTTTTTATAATTTTCTAAAATAATAACATAAAGAATTTTATTCCACATGTGGTTTCCACACTGTATATAGTATGCCTCTTCTCAATCCCCGTTACCCCTACTCTCCGTTACTTTCCGTCATTTTTAGCGGTGCTCTCGGGCGTTTTTGGCCGACTTCACATCATTTCAATAAAAATCTAAAATAGACTTTTTGTTGCTCTACGTCTGTACTTTCCAAAACCGTTTTGAAATTCGAAATCGGACAATCGACAATGCATCCATACACTTTGGAATTTATCGTATGAAAAAATTAAAATTGCAATTGCGATCAAAGTAAACGTCGCCTGGCGTCTGCTCTTCCCGCATATGAAGGGCATACGAAGAACTTCTTTTGTACAAAGTTTCAGCTCTTGCAAATGAAAAATGAAGAAGATATGAATTTTCAAAAAATGACTAATTTTTTGGTTTTTCCTTATTTTCTCAGTTCCTAATTTTCCGATTGATTTCGACCCCTCTTTTTGTTCGTATTTTAATTATCTACAATCTATCCATACATACCATTGAGATTGAATTAGTACGTTTTACGCTATATGGAAAAAACCAAAAAGATAAGATTTTTTACGTTTCAAACGTTTATAACAAATGACTGAACAACATTTACGTGTCCAAAACATATCAAAATGATACTACGCAATGCCCTTTATATGATGGTATATACATTTTCTACTAGGATTTTTGACAAAAAATACTATACTCGCATGCTCTGTTGCTTAGCCATTAATCATTCAATGTGGAACAGCCGTATGGAAAAAATGTTTTTCCCAACACGCCCCCATTTATTTGCTGTTCCACACTGTATAAGCTTATTACTGACTCCACGTTTTCTTCTTGGTGTTTTATCAAATGATTTTCCTAATTTAACCCTTTCGAGTCTATCGGGACATACGTATCCCATTCATATTGTTTGAAAGTCTGGCGTCTTAAATGTATCCTATTTACAATGTAATATGCATAATTCAGTCCTACCAGGTCTTCCCCAAGGGCTGCGCTTCAATTTACGTTTGGCAACGTCGCGTATCAACAATTTCTTTCACGTTTTCGACGAACTAACAGGTATATGCGTATTCTAGCTGTGTTTTCGATTGAATTTAGGTTGTTTTTGAACGTAATTTTATGAAATTTTGTTGAATAAAGGTAAGCTTGTAACAAACATTTTGTCTAAAGTTATTTTTAGTCCAATTTATTGTAATAATATGGTACCGGGACATTTTTGTCCCAGCAGACTTTTAATTGGGTAAAATATGTCCAAACAAGCCTCTTTTTTTGCAGATGAGCCTAAAATATTTGACTGAAAAAGAGCTTCAAGATGAAGCAAACGCTTTCTTTGAAGAAGAAAGTGAGCCAGAAGATCCGTTCCATGATAGTGAGCACTCAGATGAAAACTATGAACCCTCGGAATACGATTCTGAAGATAGCTTGTCACAAGCCCCATACCATTTGAAGTAGAACTCTGTACAACTATGTTTAGAATAACTGTTTTGTTTATACTTTTTTTACACATTTTGTTTTCCTTTATCGGTTGGTTGGTATAGCCATTACGGTTTTGTTTATACTTTTATGGCCATGAGTTTAGTATGGCTAAAAATGAAGTTTTGTTTCATTTATTTTTTTAGTTATTTACTATATTGAAAAAAATATGATCTTGTGTGCTTCTGCTCTTCCCAAAGCCACTGAATAGATTTTACAAAATTAGCCCAATTATGGGAAATGCTTGAATATTTTTTGATTGCTGTAAACTTCCTGGAAAAAACACTCAACTTATATTCAAGTTACGTGTCACCATAAACTCACTTTAAAAGTGAACTGAAAAGATCATCAAAAATTCATTGAATCGGAAAAATAAAAGTCGCGCAATCTTTATCAGATTCGCTTTTAACTAGGGTTGGGAAGGGTGGTATTATTATTCACTGATACGGACTTCATTCCTATTTTGGTAAAATTAATCATTTTGAAACGTATACGGCACAATTACCATGAAAAATCAATTAATCTTCACCGACAGAATTCATTAGAAAAAAGTAATTAACACTGTCGTTATCACATGTTTTCCTAATGTATTTTTGATTCGGCTTTTTCATAAGTCTCGTGTTAGTTCAACCTTTTTTTTCCAATTTGTCGCAGAGTATTAATTTTTTTTTCGTTGTGATATTTCTCGGGTTTCTGCCTCAATATTGAAATTTTCACAGCAAAAAATAATTCAGCACGGTAATAAATGCGTGTTGTTTTTTTGAAACCAAAAATTTTTGTAAATGTAAATATGATAGATTTTCAAGGACATTTTAATAATGTTTGTTAATGTTGTGTTGGTGGGGTGTAATTCATCAACGACCCCTAAGGTTATGCTTTTTTTTTCAAGTAGATCAGTCTTTCGCGAATAATCTTCTCAGATTTTAATCCAATATTCATAGTGTTTTTTGGGGTATTTACAACACTTTTTATGTTAAAAATGCGTTTTTTCGAAAACATCTTGACTCTATTTGAAAGTGGAAGACTAATTTTATAAAAAAACTGACTGCCAGTCGTCAAAAGAAAAGCTTAATATAAATTAGTTAGTCGAAATCAAGAATTATTGTTTTTCAAGCAGCATATTTTTAATCGTGTGCTTGAAGGTATTAAACGAAGTCGCCTTTATATAGGATCGGTAGGAATTATATAATTTCACCAAATTGTATGTGAAGGAACGTTCAAATATGACGGAAGAATGATTTATTATTGTCATAGTGTTATGTCGAATGTTGTGCTCATGAATAGAGCTACGGAAAATAATTTTATCATAAAAATAGACTGGAAATCTAGTTTTCATCAAGCGATAGATGAAAACGAGAAAATGAAAACAAAATAAGTTATTGATCTTTAACCAATTGAGCTTTTTAAAATAAGCCGAAATATGATTATATTTCTTGCAATTAAAGATGAATCTAAAACAAGTATTTTGTATACGTTGAACCTGCTTTTTAGAAACATTATCCAAACATGGTTAATATAATAATAATAATAATATTTATTCATAACACTATTTTAGAAAGAACAAACAAACATTTGTCGTACATGCTCGTTAAAACCAGATGTGGTCGTGCACGAGCTTATGACTAAGTATTAATTTTATATTTTTCAACAAATATAATACATATTAAAAGGAAAAATATCAAAAGACAATAGAACCTCTTGAATATCGTATGACATATAACATATTTTTTATAACATATTTTAATATTAGTAAATTTAACCAATAAGACCATTTAATAATAAAAAGAAAAAAAGAAAATAAAGTGAACACATGAAATATTGATCTAATTTAAATAATGGTAGAAATGGTAGATTACGTTTAACTTGAAATTGTTTTATTTTCAGAAAAAAAAAGAAAATTTAAACCATTTATTTGTTTTTGTTTGAATTGAGCCTTGGTCTCAGTTTCGTATTTTTTGGAGTGGGATTCTTAAAGCTTCCTTCTTCGTTTTCTTCAAGCAAGGTTATGGGATTTGGGGTATTCGGTGTACTACTATATTCTTTTTCCTCCTCTATATATATACAATAAAACAATAATTTAAAATTGAAAGAACTAACGTTTCACAAAGTTTTTTGCGCATTTTAAAATTTAAAATGTGCTTATTAATGTATAGAACAAGCAATCTTGCATAGCATCTTTGCATTAAATATTTTACATGTTTTTCAAATCTTAATAACTGATCGATGAATAAGCCTAAATTCTTTGCCACGTATGATATATCTATTTTTATGCCATCCAATTTAAGTATTACTGAACTTTTAAGTATCTCTGTGTTAGCTCTAGAACTAAATAACACTGCAGTGGTTTCCAACGGATTGATAGTTATTTTATGTTGTTTTGATAGCCCGTTGCATTCCAGCAAGCTCAAAGTAGTGCAGTAGTTGTGTATCATCTGCATACAGATGTATTGAACTGGTAGTTACAGCTTTGGGCGAATCCGTAGTATATATAAGAAATAATAAAGGGCCCAAAATGGAACCCTGTGGAACACACAAAATTACGATCTTGGACGATGGATAGTTATTTTGGACGCGCAAACGTTGGTTACGATTCCATAGATATGACTTGAAAAATGACAGTGCATTACCTTCTATTCCAAAGTATTTAAGTTTAACACACAACAAATCGTGATCAATTAGATCAAATGCTTTGGAAAAATCCAGAGAAATTGGAAAAACGTACATTTTCTTATCAATAGCTCGAATAATATTGTCAGTCAGATTTAACAGAGCAGTTGTAGTACTATGGCCCTTTCGGAAGCCAGATTGTTCAATTGGCAAGATATGATTATCCAACAAAAATTCACTTAATTGAAGATGAACAATACGTTCAAGAATTTTAGATATTACCGGAAGCAAGCTGATAGGTCGTAAAGCTTGAATTGTATCAGGATTAGATGTTTTTGGAATTGGACATATTCGTCAACAAATTCCATTTTATAATAGTCGCTTTCATATTAATAATTGGAGGCCTTAAGAGGGGCCTCCTCACAGGTATACAAACCTCAAAACATAAACAAAAATCTAGTTATTTTTAACTTCAAAATATTTCCGATAGATGTCGCTAGTGGTATTAAATCGGCTTTAATTTAATACATTTCTTGACGATTCAAGCAAACGCATCTCCGGGTCAGCTGTTTCGATTAGAGATATTACCTACACAAAGTTTCGATGTTTTGGTTCCAAATACAATTCTGTCAGCAGGTATTTTTATTTATTTTCAATCTCAATAAGTAAATTATGATTTTATTTATTTACCAGCTAGTATGTTCATTTTACCTAGGTATTTTCTTTTCTTCTTTAATTGTTTCTGTACTTATAGGTTAATTTTGAAATTAAAATAGTATATGAATTATCGTCGGCTCTCTATATATTGAAGTTTTATACCTAACAACAGATATGGATGCTGATAATTTGGATTTGTCTTTACCACAACAAAAAAGTGGTGAAGAACCTGGGATAATATCATCAGATGAATATGAACAGTAAGTTCTTTCACACAATGTTTTCTTATTTCCAAGTAGCTATTCTCAAATAAACCTCTTGTAATTGATTTTGAAAATAGAATAATGATTTTTTTTAAGAATAATGTCACATCAGTTGCTCAGTATTTAAAAAGAATGCAGTAGGGGCAATGGATTGACTAGTAGAGTAGTCTTTAAATGTTCATTGTGTTCGAGAGAATATGAATATGACACAGAAAATCCAAATAGAAAAAAGTCTTCAGTAAATGCTGGATCAGTATGGGGAACTTTGGCTGTGGGGTCCACATACCTACCACCTACCATAAGCTCCAACTTATATTGAAAATGAACTGGGAAAGGTAAGTACAATTTTAAACACAAATAGATAAAACATGTAAAATTTTTGCTATGTAACATATGAGATAATCATGTTCAAAATCGTTTGAGGAATGGGAAGCCTCTCTTGTAAGATCCATGGAAAGGGCTGGTATGGAAGAAAAAGAGAGGGCTACAGAAAATGGATAACTTTGTTTAGATGGGACACCTTGTTTCACAGTTTATGTCTTTATGTGGATGGTTCTTGGAGTAAACGATCCTATGGCACAAACTGTAATGCACTATCTGATATGGTAGCTATAATTGAAGAATATACGGGCCAAGTACTATTTATAGCAGTAAGAAATAAGTTTTGTGCTATATGTGCAAGAGCTTCCAAAAGCAATGAAGTTGTAAAAAAACACATCTGCTACAAAAATTGGGATGAATCCGCTCCTGCAATGAAAGCTGATATGGTTGTGGAAGGATTTAACTGCAGTTAAAAAATGCACGGTATACTAAATTTATGGCAGATGGTGACCAGTGTATACAAGAATATTATAGAAAAAGTCAGTTATGGAAGCAACGTTGAAAAAATTGAATGTACAAATCACGTCTGAAAAAATTATGGAAAACACCTCAGGAATATCTAAAAGGATACCAGTATTACACTAGCAGGAAGAAAACTAATTGCTATGAGAAAAATTTTAGTCTTGATGAAACGACGAACTTCAATATAGTTGGAGACATTACTGACAATATAATTCCACAGCTGCAGTCAACATCTTTATTTAATCACCTGAATGTTAAATACATATGGCAGATACAAAAGATATACTAATTTAAAAATATTGTGGTGGCTATCTTCCTATAGATGCCTACTTGTGTATATCAAATTTGTAATATGGCTTCCAAGATAAAATTGAGTTAAAAAAATAATTTGTAAGTAAAAATATTATTCATTTATAGAGTATTTAAATAATATTTTTTTCAGTCCTTATAACTACATGGATCAAGACTTCAATATGTCAATAGAGGTCACCACCCATTCGTGAGTATAGAATTGTAAAATTTCGATATTTTTGTTAACTTTTTTTTTTCTTTTTGTTCTGAGGAGAAATGGAAGAAAAAAATGGAAGATGAACTTCAGTTGCCATGTATTTTAATAAATATTAAGAAAAATACCTACATTAAATTTGTAATAATAATTTTGTTTATATTTTTATAGAATATTTTAGATTTGTTTCTTTTCAATAAAAGCGTGAACTTGTTTTTACTGTTTTTTTAAAAATTAATAATGGATCAATGAAAAAGCATACATGTCTGTTTATTGCTATAATAAACATGTCCGTTCATAACAAGCTGGAGGAAAACTGCAAAAAGTATTTTTTGAACAACTGTCATTAAAAGTGACACTTTTAATGATAGCAAACAATGTTAAAAACGATTGTTTACATAGCAGCGTGTTAAAAATACTTTTAACACTAGTGTTAAAAATATTTTTAGCACGCTGCTATGTAAACGTCTGCCATTCACAACAATCTTTTGATTATTTGAATACTAAAAGTCATTTTGAATTTATTGTCATTGCAAATTCGCTCGTTTCATTATCAAAATAGGGAAGTTGTACAAAAAACATTGTATGGTATTTGTGTTAAAAGTGATTTTATTTTGTTCGTGAAATTGTTCAATTCGCTCCGCTCATTTCACAAACGTTTTCACTCACAAAATAAAACCTCACTTTTAACACTCATATCATAAATAACTATTATAACAACATTGGATACATAACCTGGAAAAATTGAAGATCAAACATAATATAACATTTTTATTCCTGTGTTTAGAAAAAGATTACAACACGAGACGAAACGAAACACGAATACGAAATGTCTATTTTGCTAAATTAGTAGAATGCAATTATTTTTATTACTATTCTATTACCAATGTATGTTTATGCTGATGCAACAGCTGAACTAAAATACTAATGTACTTGCAGAATCTTCCGCAAAAAATCTCAAAAAATACAATGAATTGAGATTTCATATTTCCAGAATCGAATTCTCTAGGCTTTCTATAGGTCTTGGGCACAGAGTACAATGTACTCTGTGTTCAAATTGGTGACTACAAATTGTCAAAGCTGTCAAAATCACACCATCACTTGATGGCTTATATCTTTTTTATAACAATCT
>CAJUYI010004240.1:0-19312 GCA_910591695.1 Galerucella pusilla
TTTGGGATTTTTCAGGCAATAAATTCTGTATGGTAACATTAGCTATTCGTCTTATTTCTGGCGGTGTACATAATAATTCATCTTCACTATCTGAATTCATCTTTTTCAGCACAAAATTCACAATAATAAGAATTCGGTATTAACTTAATTTGAAAACGTCAAAATTAATCAAGTGTCACAAGTGACATTACTCCCCATCCGGCTTGTGCTTGTACAGAAGTACAGAGTACAGAGCCACGTTGATATTCGGTTCGTAAATACCTTCAAGAATTTCCGATTTATTATAGTGAGTTATAAGCAGTGAGTTATTATAACTCACGCTGTTCGTTTACAGATACTATAACCTGCTTAAAAGCAGTTGAATAATTAGTATATAATATAATAGGAGTAGATAAATACCATTACCAGACTGCCTTTCAATGGTACACAAACGGTTCAAAAGCAATAGAAGGAACTGGTATAGGAGTGTTCGGGCCAGGAACCAAACACTCTGAAAGCTTGGGAAACACCCCAAGTATCCCAATGTGATATTGGGCTATGGCGTTAAATTAACTAAACATGACAGTTAATTTTGACATTTGACAGGTGTCAACTATGCTGTTATATGTTAAAAAACAACTCATGTATTACAGTATGTATTATAGTTTAAAGTTTCTTCGTGCTCCAAAAAGTAACTGTCTTCTGCTACCAAAAGTAACTGCAAAAATAGATTAAAGCAAATACGCAGCATTTTTTCATTACCGAGTCTATTTCGTTCGTTTTGAATTCATTGAAAGTTATGAAATGAATATCCAATAGAAAATATGTTAAAATTGAACTCTTTACCAGTTTTATAAATATAGCCAGCATCCATTGAAAGCTTAATTAAAAACATCAATTGGTTTCCAACCTGCAATAAGTGATAACCAACATGAAATACGAACGAAAAAAAAAGAAATAATAAAAAAGAGTTAGGAAATTATAAAAACCGTAGTGTCAACATTGTTTTCGCGATTCGAAAAACAGGTTTTTAATTTAAAAACGCAGATGTATGCGGGGCCCGCTAACAGAATAATACGCATGTATAGAAAAGATAGCAGAGTGTAAAACAGAACAGCAAATCCTTTCGCAAAAGGGGGTGAACTCTCTGAGGGCTGACTGAGTGTTTTGCAGGCGATAGATAGTTTGTCTCGAGGGACTCACTGCACATATATACAGCTAATCCATTTTTCCAATATACACGTCATTTATACGTAGTACCAGGAGATTAAGGTCTAATGCCCTCTAAGATATGAATGTAAATTAATACGTGAATGTTTTTGGGGGGTGTTTCATTTTGAATGATAACATTAAGTCACTAATTTAATCGAAATTATGATGAAAATTGGATGATGAAAGTGGGGTTTAAATATTATTATCATATTATGTCTACTAGCTGACCCTGGCCATGTGAAAAAACATGAATTTTCAAAATTGATACCACAAACACTTAGGAAGATTGGGTCGTGTTCAAACTTTTTGAACTAACTGAAAATTACGTCTATTTGTATATTTTTATGTAGGAGAAAGTAATAAAACCTAATTTCTAACGCAAAACTTAGTGCGGTCATTTTAGATATTATAAAAGAATAATCTATTTACTCCCCAAAATTTTCATAAATTTTTTCGGTCCTTCATTGGTCTTTCATAACCTCAAGATGTACAGAACAATAGAAAAAAGTTTGGAGAGACCAAAAGCCCTGTGTATTAAAGATTACATAGCCTTATCATAAGATTATTTTCAAAAAGTACCTATTTGCCAATAAAGATTTGAAATTTTGTTGTATTTCAATGTGTAGCACGGCTTAGTGTTGGGAAATCCACGATATAAAGAAAATAAATAAAAAATCACTTGGAAGAAAGAGTGCATGGGTTCTTTTCAGAAAAGAATATCCGACAGCCACAGTTCGAGATGATAAGGAATATGAATCGAGCCACACTATGGAAACAAGAAGGAATGGGATCCAAATACCGTTACCAGACTTGGAAAGAATGCCATTCAATGGTACACAGACGGCTCAAAAGCAATAGAAAGAACTGCGATAGGAACCAAACACTCTGAAAGCTTGGTAAAACCCAAAGTATCTTTCAAGCGGAAATCCACGTCATAAGAAAGTGCGCCCAGTTCAATATTGATGAAGGATACAGAAGACAAAGGATTATCATAATGTCGGATAGTCAAGCAGCCATTAAAGCACTGAGCTCTTGTGTAATCAGTTCCAAAATGGTGTGAGAATGCCTAGACAAACACAATGAACTAGGCGAGAACAATATAGTCACCTTACTATGGATTCCAGGACACACTGGAATAGAAGGAAATGAAATAGCAGATGAACTAGCAAAGAGGGGAACTGAAATACCTTTCTGGGGGCCTGAAACCTTTTGCGGAATCAGCTCCAATGTAATATTTGAAGAAATAGGTAGAGCCGAGAAAAAGAGAGGATCTGACTATTGGAAAGATCTAGTAGGGCTTATACAACCAAAGACTCTTCTGGGTGACTAAAACCTGTTGAGATCAAATGGATGCATAAGTCAAAGTAAAACTGCGCTGCGAGCTTTAATAAGGATCCTGACGGAACATTGTCGCCTGAATGGGCACATGAAAAAGCTTAAAATAGTAGAGGAAGAAGAATGCAGATTTTGTGGCATGGAAGAATAAACCTCCATCCACATACTCTCCAACTGCACAGCACTTCAGAATCCTAGAGCACAGCACCTGGGAGATTACTGGGTAGAAGAGGAACATTTACCTAAGTTGAAGCCTGCAGACCTCCTAAAATTCCTCCGGGAAATAGGACTAAAGGAGCTACTAGTTTCTGAGACTCTTCTCAGAAACTAAGTAGAAGTAAGGGGACACAATAGATCTTTTAGGTCTCAGTGAATGTCACCCCAAAATACATACATACATACATGGAAACTTAAGAAAAAATAGGTTTTCGCTGGAAAAAGCATTCCAGAAAGTCTATTTTAACCCTGGAGTGGACGCGTGTTATTATTTTACAAGAAGGGACGCGTTGGGTCCCACATACCCAAAAACAAAAACCTAATATTTCTCAAAATCAAAGATATTCTTAAAAAATTGTTTCAAGTGGCTGTAATGTAGTTAGAAAAGAACATAAAAAACTGCAAGCAAAAATATTTTGATACTTTAAAAAAAAAATTAAACGAAGATTCACATAAACAATATTTTTTGGTAAGGTTGCACTGAACACCCTGTAGAAATGTTATTCCGCAAATGTCATTGCACAAACTTGGTACACACATACAGTATGCTCTAAGTCTAAACAAATGAATTTTTGACAAATACGGCACTTGTATCGCGTTTTGCGATCTTTGCAGAATGCGTATCTGCCACGTTTATTTCCCACCACTGACACTGGCATCACCAGTAAATGTCTCTGCAGATTGTCTAATTTCTCTTGGTAGGAAATCAACTCACTTTCTCTCTAACGTGAGAATATATGATTCTAAAGAAAAAAATAGTTTTAGTACCTGTGTGTAGCTATTTTATAATATGAATAACTTTGGTGCACAACAATAAAACTTACACAAACAGACTCGTTGGGTCCAATAGACCGATATCACTCCTAGAACCTATACTATTCACTTCACAGCGCTGAAACCACTAATTAGCGTACATTCTAATCTAACTTGAAGGTACTGAGGCGCACAGACCTCAATGTCCTCTATATGGCAAAAGCATCAACAATATTAAAGTCTCCTTGGGCCGGAGGGACCCGACGCGTCCACTCCAGGGTTAATAGAAAGAAGCGAAGCGAAGAACTAAAAAATTGTCTAACAATTTTTTCTTCGATTTCGCCTGTAACTAAATCGTCAGTATAGTCCAGAGCCTAAACTCTTCTCATCACTAGTGTCAACTGTAGAGTGTATAAATATGTGTGTGCAGATTTAAATTTAAAGCTAATAAATATTAAAGAATACGTAATAAACACCAAACTGTCAACTAATTAGTTGCCGTAAGTTAATATTGCAGTCCGATGACAGATGCAGTTTATGAATTCGTTTCCAAATATTCATGAGACATCATCATAATAAAATTATGAAATTTAATTAATTGCAATCATAAACTAATCATTCAAACGCTGACGGTGTTCGGATTTTCCATTGTAGGAGCATTTCACAATATTCCGATTTTATAATAGCGAATTGTTTATTTATAATATATATTATATATTTAATATTTCAATTATTCATTCGATTATAATAAAGTTTTTAAGTGCGAAATTGAATACCCAATTTGAATTTATTAACCTGGGTTGACAGCGCTACTGGGTATACGTTATTACAAAAAATGTTAAATTATGGAAAAATAATTATACCATAAATATTTATTGCGTTACGAAACTTTGAACATATTTAAACTGGAGATTCAAAAATTATTTGAGATCTTTTTTTAATACCGGTCGTACTCGATGTAAATAAGACATGCAATAACACTTTCAGATTCAAATTAGCTCATTTATATTTTCATTTTGCTGTCACTAGTCATAATTTTGCTACAGGGTCTACCAATTTTGATGGTTTTCCAGGATATTCTTCCATCTAGTAAAGGAATTCCCAGAGTGGTCGATAGCGTATGTCACTCACTTTAGGACTCTACTAAGATGTTTGAGAACCCGATCTGGGTACAGCTGTACCCCAGACATGAATTTTTGGGTATATTTTCCAAAATAGTTTTTTTTATTTAATTTCCTTCGAGCTATGTTTCTTAAATATATATCTAAATTGGTATACAAAATTTTGGATAAATTGCTTTTCATTGTAACTAATTATAGAGAGTTTTGTTGCTTGGGGTCCAGCTGCAAAATAATCAGTTCGTATGTTGTGCAGAACATTCAAAAAATTTAACAGTTTGTAACAAGTGTAATTAAATCATTATTTGAAATGTCACTAAAATGCTTTTTCTTTTTTCATAATTATTTTTGTTTTTGATATTTCTAATCATTTCATAATATTTTTTCAAAGTGTGCTTACAATGCATTTATCAATGCTGACAACTTTTTTATGTAATAATATATTTTTTTATAATCAGAATGTGTTTTATTTTTAATATTCCCTAATTATAACATTAAAAAAATAATAATAAGCCAAAAAAATGTTGGGGTACATTTGGACCCCACTCGGTATTTAATGTAAGTTTTTGACCACGGGTTTATGAAGGTTAAACTTACTACTATACATTATACTACTTATTACTTATGAATTGTGATATTTATATTCTAACATTCACATTAACATTAAGGGGCATCTACCAAATTCGACCTTGCACAATTATGCTTTGTATATTTTTTTGTTTCCCTACGTCCTCACGTTTAAGTTCACGAAAATTTTATTAGAAATATGAAAGCTCCGCAACATGTAGGTAGCCAAGCGGTCAAAGCGGATTTTGGTTCACGTACTACTCTATAAGCTTCGTCAGTACCTAACTGGGAGACCGCCGAGACCGGCGAGCGTTGTATCAACAATGGAACGGCACGCGACTACCGAAGCAGAGAGACAATGTCAGTCATAGAAGGATAGAAAAGCGAGAGATGGATTTTTATCCGATATTTTAGTGGTAGCAACCGAATTTCAATAAGGAATTGTACGGTCATAAGTAATTTGAGGATTCTGAGATTTTTATGTAGTATTCATAAAGCTTCAAATTAGACTTCTTATCAATTAGTTTTTCCATTTAATCCATATTTAATTCTTTACAAGGGCTCAAACTTTGCTTAATATGTGTAATTACCTCATGATTCGTATTTTTTTCAACAAAATTTGGTTAGCATTTCAAAGTTTTTATTCGATGAGAACTCTAAGTTCAACATTAATCTACATGATATATTTTTTTCTTAATTTTCAATACATCCATTACCTCAAAATTCTTTGCCAAAAATACTTCGATATTTTGTCAAATCGCTGCCGATAGATTCCCCTTAACACTAATATTAATAGTGGTTCTTAAAACACTATCGTTTGCATATTTATACGACAAGTCAAGTTCGTCATAAGTAAATATAAATAATACTATTTATGTTTATTTCACGCTCTGAACTTGACTTCGTACGTGCGACCTTCCTACTTCTATTTATGTAACGATTCAACGTTCTTATGATTTATTGAAATTAGCTTCAAGGGAATTTATGTCTTTCATTTAAATATTATTGTAAACTCATTACATTGACCAAAAGGCATCACACCTTCCCCTTTTACGAAAAGAATAAATTCCGTTGAACTTCCTTTCCCCCTAATGAAATGAATTTACAAATCTCCCAAAAATAGATGATAAATGATTATTGAATAATGTCATTAACCTACGGTCACATATATTCATAAATTAATGGATGTCCATTGTCTTTAAAAATTGTCTACTATAACTTAGTTGTTTGTCATGTTTATTTATTTTCACTTAATGTTTTTATTACTTGTTATCCGAAAAATGCCAAAAGGCATCACAAATTTATTAATTTATTACGAAATTTTGTGGAACATAAATAGGCGAAATTTCGATATTAGACACAATAAACACTTGCAAGCTCACAGATTAAAACAGCATGATAAATCCGATTACGCAATAGCTATTTACCTAACAAGTGCGGCACGAGTCTGCCGTTCACCGAACGACGCGTAGCAGCCGAGTGCGGTAAAACATTTTCCGCAAGTGTTAGGTACAATAGTTTTTCTACGAGCGTGAGGAAAGTCAATAGAACTAATCAAAAGTTCTGGTAACAGGTCCGTTTTCACATTTTCTGCTGCCAGAAGAATCTCATCGGGAACTCCCTCGCTTGTAAATTTCATCGATTTCCTCGAGACAAATATTCATTTTTAATGAGGATTCACTTATTCACGAGCAAAATATTTTAGAAATGCACTGACAGTTTTCTAACAATAAGCAAACAAAATGAAAGTAAATAGCTGGTTAGTTACACATGGTAACTAAAGCATTTCGCTTATTATCAATTTGATATATTGAGGTGGAAAATTATTTCCACACGGTGCGGGAAAATTAATTTTCCACACTAAAATGTGTGTGGAAAATTCAATTTTCTGCCCGCTCGTAGAAAAAATATATCCTTGACGCCAAACATTTTCTAACATCTAACACAGAACTAGAAGTACTGTATTTATGGAATTAGAAACAAAAAGTAGATTTTTTTGAAGAAGTAGGAATTAGAAAACACTTAAGAGACCCACGGTATGGAGTCTTCAATGAACAGATAAATTTAGGAAGCTTTCCACTCTCTTCTCAAGTGAAGATCAGCAAATTTTAATATGGTTCTCCTTTGCACATTTCTACTGATCTTAAATGGGAAAAAAGATTTGCAGGATATTCCTATAGGTCGAATAATACCTAAGCTTTAATATTTGTATTAAATCAATCACAATATAGGCACAGATTATTAAGAGAACAGATACGAATCCCGGTAAAACATCAAACGATTTTCAGCTCGGTCTTCAATGACCTTGGACCTTTAATTCGGTATGGCCGCGATGTTGCCAGTTTAAAATATTTTCTGAATTTCTTACCAAATTGCAGTGTTGACTCGGGGACAATAACAATTTCTAGTGCCAGGTCTAGTTTTTTTGGAAGTTTCCACTGAATCTTTAAAACTGCGCCATGAATTAAAACAATAATCATAATCGAATATATATTTATGTATTTATTTAATACCTATATGTACATTCTTATGATTTGTTATAAATAGTTATTACTCTTGGAAAATTAATTAATGAATACATTTTTAGATAACACAAATAAATAGGTACAAAGATTAACCAAATTTTAAAGTACAAATAATTCTTAATTTATTTATTATCAAAGGGAATACAATATACACCTATGCAAGGTAGAATTTTGATAATAATTTGTAGCACCAAAGTTAATACTTATCAAAAACTTTAAAATTTCTTATATCATAGGCCGGGATATTAAATTATATACTCTTATCCTTTGGAAATCGAAAGATCTTTATTTTTCTTTCCGAATAAAATGTATTTGGAGAGTATCTGTAAGAACAATACACTCCGTAGCGATGTTTATTCATTTTATAAGAATAATAGTCTATACCACTATATTTTTATAGTTAATATTACCACAACGCACAATCGATTAGTCATATAACACAATTAATATCGCCGATTGAACACCTTCAAACAATGAAGCAGACAGAAATGGCTTTATGAATTTTGAGCACAGATTACATTATTTTTAGACGTTTTAAGCCAAGCCGTCACCGTTATTGTGCATGGTTGCCAAGATTTGTGAAAAAAAGTATATATTTATGGTATGATTTTCATACATTCTAATCTTTTTAATTGTATAATTCTTTAAATGTTAATAAAATTGATTTAAAACAAGTGATTATCGAATATTTGTATCTGTAAAACTATCACACTTAAAAATAATTGCTCATAAAATATTTGACCTATGATCGTAAATTGAAGGAAATATTATGCAAACTGACAACCCTGTTGAGAAATTTCGCGAAGCAGCCCGAACGGAGTCGACATACGACGATGGACATTTAAATGGGTATGTCCACCCATCTCTCTATCTTTTTACTGTTCTCTGTCAAACTTTCGTATCTGTTCTCTTTATAATCTGTGATATAGGTCACCATTTGGTCTGGACAAAATATTAAACATCAATTATTAGGCATCACATCAAACTTCTGTCATTCTAACAATGATATGTCAATATCTTAATAATTTTCATAATTGTTTAAATCAATAAAAATTAGAAAAGAGAAAGAGAATCTAAAACTGAATTTCCACGACAATTTTATTGAGATTTTTCTTATGTTCGTATGTACAAAGTGTGAGAACCGTCCTCGAAAGTTGTTACTTACATGCAGATGCCGATGTCCGTAGGCCCTTCCTCGAGGGGCCCGGCGTCGTCTAATGTACTTTTCATGTTACCACGGTAGTCTGTACTGTACCTCAACACGTGCCCCCCAACTCCATTAGGGGATGGGATATAGAAGGCTTGTGTATTATCGATGTATAGCCTTGTAGTACGAGACGTTCCATGGTAAGACGTGAGGATTTTAGTCAGCCAACCGCAACTATGACAAATCTTTTATTTTTTTTTTTTTCAAGTTATTTTTTTATCCTCACAATTTTCAATATAATTTAAAAAAAAAATATGCTTATCGTCGTTTTTGTGTGGCTAATTTAGAAATAGAAAAAGAAAAAAGTGACTCTTATATTATACAGGAGGCCGCTATTTCAATAAAAGAAAAAATATGTTACATACCGGGTGGACCGATAAGCAGATCTCCCAGCTGTATATAGGTAGGTTAGGTTCTATGTGAGTGAGGCTATCTCGCCACCTCCACTGCGACCTTCATAGATCTATTGTGGCTCACCCCTAGGGATTACAATTCACCCCACAAGCCGGTGCTTCTGACGAAGTCCATGGTTTTATTTGGTGATACTTTTTTGAAGTCGTTCGGCTCTAAGGTACTAATACCGAATGTATTATACCTTACCCTGCCCAAGGCTGGGCATGAGCATAGTATGTGCTCCGCAGTTTCGTCCTGCAAATTACAGAACCTCAGCGCGTGGTCCGAACCAGACTCATCTTTTTTAGGCGGTAGGTAGTCTACAATGTCCTGTAACCAGTCCCGTCGGAATGCGTAGGTTTGTTCTACTCTATTCCAGGATCTGCTTATTTTTTGTACTTCGAGTGAGAGAGCCTTGGTATGTCTACCCAATACGTGTAGGTTTTCCTCTCCGCCCAGGTAGCTATGGCTGATCTAGCAGTGCTTTCCGTAATGCCAAAAAATGGTTCAGGTCCGATAAATAAAGTCTCTGATCCCTTTTTGCCAGAGTGCCGGCCTCCTCATTGCCCTCCACTCCTCTATGCGCCGGCATCCAGGTCAAAATGACTCTGTTTCTCTTGCCTAGTATTTCAAGGGATTGGGGACAGTTATATACCATCTTGGATTTTATCCTGTTCGAGCTCAGTGCTTTAAGAGTAGCCTGGCTATCTGACAGGATGTGTATGTTCTTTTTTACAACAGGTTGATTCATCAGCTCTCTTGCAGCCAGTTCAATAGCGTATGATTTCAACTCTGGGCTTCCTACTGAAGACCACCGCTCCAGCCCCGTTTCTGGTTTTGGATCCGTCAGTGTAAATCACGTAGTCCATTTCTAGATTTCTTCGCTATCCCATGGTCTCTCGTGGGAATGAGGACCTTAAAGGGCTTGTCCATGTGAAGTTTTGTGACAGGAAGATCCGAGAGCATTCCAAGAATGTGGTGATTTTGTATTTCCCTCATCAATCCTGAGTTATCCCTTAAGGTCTCTCCATTTATTTGCCTCTTCTTGTATATAGGTAAAAATCTCTGGAAATGAGTTTCAAGTTTCTAGCTTGACGGCTAAACATTTTAAAACCTGTCTTTTATACATTTTTACTAATTATGGCCCACCCAGTACAAAAATGATAAAAATCCAAACAACCCAGAATATCTAATAGCAGCATTCAGATTCAGAGCTACAGCAGAAACAATTCAAGCTTGGGCTAATCGGTCATCATTTCTGACATTAAATATTTAAAGGGTCAAAACCAAGGGTAGATCCTAAAACCAGCTTAAATGTTTCACTGTTTGAACGCTATTGGAAATTGAAACTTTCATTTGTGGTGCAAAAATTTTTACGTAAAACGTGGGAAATGTATTTTTAAGGACATGTTAATACCTAAGGCATCATCACTACCTGTTAAGAGCATTGTTTTATATAATAATTTGAAGAGTAATTCATCTACCATTAGATGTCCAATAAACAGGGATGCTAGTATTCCTTGAGAACATTCTTTGTTGTGTCTTCACTCCCTTCCGGCTTCCTCAATGATAGTCTATTTAGCAATAATGCTATTACAAACAAAATATTTCAAAAAATGACATATCAAATAATTATACACTATGTGCTGATTACATGTCAAAATAATTGGATAATAATTACAAATAATTCATTTTTACATAATTAAAAGTTTCTCTTATGAAAGTGTCAAAGGTAATACACGATTTTAAAGGAATTGGCAAATTGTTATTAACATTTGTAAAATAGAGAATTTTGTGTTGAATTAGTTCTTGTAGTCGGTATATACATGCTACTAGATGTTCTGGTGTTGTGAGTATGTATATCTCTAGCAAAACTAATTTTGTTGGACATATATTTTGGTAACATGTTATGAATTATTTTAAAAATAAAAATTACGTTCTGTAAAACCATTCGCTGATTAACACTCAAAAATCCTAAACGGTCATGCATATCTTTAATACCAGTGTACCTACCTATTTACTTTTAAAATAACCCGCATTGCTTGAATTCCATATCTGTGTTCACTCTACTTTTCGCCATCTTTATAAACCCTTTCCCAGGGTATGTATTTTTAATATCTCCATATAATTTTCTAAAGCTATTTTGTTTAGCTTTATCAGCTCCAGGTGAGTTTTGCTCTGTTACAGAGGGCTGCTATCTTGATACTGACATATGTTTGTCACACTAGAGTGCATCCCTATTGCTATGCTGCAAGATTCAAATAAATGAATATTCAAATAATCAGGCTCTTGATCCAGATCAAGATGTTATCTAGCCTTTCCTTTTCTCTGGATATATATACGGTCTTCTAGACGATAGGTAAGTATTATAATTATTGTTCCAAGCTGTTCAGCGTGGTTTTCTTCTCAGGCTGACCTCCGGCTCAGGCTCAGGCTCAGGCTCACCTCAACTCAAGGTTTGTCTAGTTCCAATTTGAATGTAAGAATAGTATGATCGGAGAGATATGTTTCACAAGATACTCTACAGTCTTTTGCTAGATGTTTTAGAACCTGTGTGCCGAGAAAAAGGTGAGTCATAACTTTGTATTTCAAACCAAACGCGCTTAACTAATGTCCTGCTTTGTACTAACATTCCAAACTACATAGTACCTAATATTTAATATTAAAATAGTTATAGATGACAACTATTATTTTAAAAGCCTTTTTTTCACATTATCATTATTGTTTCAACAGATTTTTTGTGATTTCTTTCAAATTCCGAGATAAAAATTGAATTTCCCATTGTATGGAAACACAATTCACTCTTACGCCACATTCTCTTGTTCTGTTACTTTAAAAAGCCTTTGAAACGTGGCGCGAAGTGCATTAATATTTTCAATTGCAGGAAGGGAGCAACAAATGAAGTTGCCACGTGACTGAAAGTAAACCCAACGCCCTTTCGTTTGCTTGCAGCTATATTCATTACTGTGTCACGTGTCGCTAGCTTCGCTCGACATTGTTATTGTTTGTTATGTCACGGACCTAAGTTTTATTTCCAACTTAATCCCGTACACTTGCATACTGTTTTGTATTATACGTTGCGTTTCCTAATGGATGTTACAGTGTTTTTTACACAAAGAAAACATTTTTTTTGTCTACAAACTACAGTAGAAGTATAATTTTAAACGCATGCTGTCTAAAATGCCATCTTATGACACTGGTGTTAAAAGTGAAATACTTTTAGCACCAGTGCTAAAAGTTTTGAAGGGGGTCAACTCATTTTTGAATATTTCCAGTCTCCATAAGTGTACGGTTTGTACTAAAAGCCAAGTACCATCATTTTTAATATTTAATAAGTCAATAATGGTTTGAAAGTTTTATAAGTACCGACACTAATTATGTCTTAAAAAATCTCTCATCGAAGACACACCTTTACGAATTACAGTGCCCCCATATGGATTCAAAACAGTCATTACTAAGATAAGTGAAAGAAAAATTATAACCCAAACATCCACATTTCGACTAATTGGTTCTTCAATTTAAATAATTTGTTAGTTTGATGTCTGTTTTGCTACCGGTCTTAATTGTTTTCATTTTTAAATGGACAGGTGTAGGCTTACAATAAATTGGATTGTGGAAAGTAACAATTGCGATAGTGAAAAGGCCCAAATTTAAATTTTTCTCTTCAATATTTCTGTCAGATTATATAACTTCAATACATTTCGATGGTAAAATCCTGTCATCCTTGTATATATCCAGTCGAGCGTGAAAATACGGGATTGTCCTACATAACACTTACATCAGATCATCTCTGAAGCGTAAAATTAAAATAATACTCTAAAAGATTAATCTTCAAAGTGACACAAGCTTTTCGAGAGATACATCCAGTAACACATAATGTATTAAGTCAAGAAATGGATCAAAACTCGGAGAGTCCCTGTTATACTTTTTTGACATCATGTTGACAAGAAAATAACATTATAAGAATACTCTTTCGACCTACAGAATCATTTCGTATGGAAATGCAGAGATGAAATTTTGAATTTTTTTCAAATCCTTCAACTTCATGGCTTCTTGTTAAATTATAATCAAACTGCTACAGAAAAAGTTAAGAAAGTTGGTAAATTCGGAGATTGTGTTTTATAGTTTGTTTCGAAAAGTTTGGTTTGTGGGTTTGGGGGGTTACTTGAATACAAGTATGATCGGATTATTATAAAAACAAACCCATATATACAAAAGCTAATTTATATGCACGTGGAGATTTTTAACAAGACATTCCTTTTATTGAATTTCGTCCAATAGAAATTTTTCAATACTAAATCACTAATTGGCATTGAAAAGATTTGTAGTGGCATTTTTATAGTGGAACAGCCACCTTGGAAGTACCGATAAGAATCTCAACCGCTTCTTTAGCACATTTCTCTTGTATAAATATTTAGCTGCAGTCAAGTCGGGTTGATTTATGTAACGAACTCACATATCCGGGTATGTTCGAAATGTGGTTTTCAAAATAACAAAAAACAAAGTACCCCGTTTTCTATAAGGTGTTCTTTTTGTTCCGATATTAGATATTCTCAATATTTTTATTGAATATTTATTAATTATACAGGTCTCTTACTTTTTTGTAGAAACACAAAACCAAGCTCGTTAACAATGGTCGTATTCATATTCATTCACTTACTCACTAAATATGTAAATCTTTATTTAATACTTACATATCATAGGATAATATGGTTCCCTTTGTAATGTGTCTTGAACTCTTTTCTGTTCTCTGTCTTCTACTTTGTCCTATCATGTCTTCTTCCTTGTATTTTCTTCTGTCTTTTCTTCTGCCACTTCCTTTGTGTTGTCCTCTATTTTATCCTGTCTTTTCTTCTGCCTCTTCCTTTGTCTTGTCCTCTGTTTTGTCCTTTCTCTTATCCTCTGTATTGTTCTCTGCCTTGTCCTCTGTCTTTTCTTCCATATCTTCCTCAGTCTCTTCCTTTGTCTTGTTCTCTGTTTTATCCTCTGCCTTTTCCCCTTTCCTCTGTTTTATCCTTTGTCTCATCCTCTGTATTGTTCTCTGTTATGTCCTCTGTCTTGATCTCTGTTTTATACTTTCTCTTGTCCACTGTCCTTCCTCCTACCTATTCCTCTGACTCTTACTTTGTCTTATTCTCTGTTTTATCATTTTCCTTTCCCTCTGTTTTGTCTTTTGTTTTATCCTCTGTTTTATACTCTGTCTTGTCCTCTGTCTTGTCCTCTTCTACCTCTTCCTCTGTCTCTTCCTTTGTATTGCTCTTTGTTTTATCCTCTGTCTTATCCTCTGCTTTGTCCTTTGTCTTGTCCTCTGTATTGTTCTCTGTCTTGTTCTTTGTCCCATTCTCAGTGTTATCCTTTACCTTGTACTCTAGCTTGTGCTTTGTTTCCCCTATAGTCTTGTGCTCTGTTTTTCCGAAAAAAAGCAGATTATGTAAACAAACAAATATTCGACATAATAGTGTATTAGAAGATTGAGGTACTATTATCATTATTATCATAATTATCATTACTTCACTTTTCTTATGGATATTTCTAATTATTTTCTGTCTAATTAAAGTATTCTTTATTTTTTTTCCAAATTAGGAACCGCTAGCTCTTACATGAATGTGTTAAATGAACAATAAACTTGTAGTTTTTGCTAAAACAATGTAGTTTCCTTAGTTGTTACTTCGTTATTGACAATTGTTGAACGAAAATGGTTATCCTCATTCTTTCAGCGTTCACTTCCGGCATGCTATTAACGAAATACTTGGGGCGGTAATTAGTTCGCAGAAAATCGTCACATGCGATCTTCAATACCCTTTTGTTCACTTGCTTCGAGTAACGAAGCTCCAATTAATATAATGGGAAGGAAATTTCGAAGTTTTAAGTTGGTTTGTGTATGTAGATATACAAAATTTAAATGTATAATGTCTTCAGCTACATAATCTTAAAACAATATTATTATGGATGGTGTGGTTCCTTTATTATACTAGGAGTATTCCTCCCTAACCACTACACTAGGTACTTTACAGTCTCTAAATGCACGTGACATTTTTCAAAATTCAGAGTTTAGACTAGATCAGGCTTCAGACTACACGTACTGGCCTGCAACTAGTATAGACAAGTATAGACCAATCGGACGATTAAACACCCGGATCATGTAAACGCCTATATAGCACACTGTGGTCCGTTAGGGCATAGTCCGGACGATTTCTCGACCGAGCTCTGTGAGTTTTAGCGGGTACATCCGGGCGTTTTGTATGCCCGGACGGCGATTCACCCGGGTCCGGAAAGTGTGAAAGAGCACATGCTAAACTGTGTATTGCTACTTGTCCGGCTGACGGGTGAAAACTCGGATGGACAAACACCATTACCGTGTGAAAGTGGTCTAAGATTTCTAGTCGTGAAGCCTGAACAATCGAATGGCTACTAATATGCTTTCAGAGCGCTTTCAGACGAGAAACTTTGTGTCCGGCCACTAGTGTCTGAAAAGAATCGCGCGCTAAAAATACATTATTCCTTATCTGTGTTTCGTGTGAATGCGTCTATTTATATAATTGTATTTAGAGCTGCGCGATTCTTTTCAGACACTAGTGGCCGGCCAGAATGTGTCTCGTCTGAAAGCGCTCTAAGGCATTCGGATAACCGCATTATAAAAAAAAATAAGTTTAGTACATTTTCACAAAAAATGGATTGCATTGAATAAAAATTGAATTTCTATATTCATTTGTGATGAATAAATTCTGCATGTTATTCATTACATCAAAATGTCCGAAGCGTTTTATTAAATAAAATATTGTTTTAAATAAAAAACTGGCTTCCAAATATAATACTCTATATGTGGGAAATAAAAACGAAACGGGCGATGTGAAGAATTAATTGAAAAATATATATTGTAAATATCGACAGGAATAATGACTCTGTACACCGAACAACGTTATATTTTTTTTCTATAAAATATTCAAAAACATTCGTTCGGGGAACAATGAGTGCTTCGTGTTTTAGATCAAATTTGTAAAAATAAATATATACACATTTCTGTCGTTTTCGGTTTGGGCATAAAATAGACAATATATGAATAAATATTAGACAACCCACCTTTAAATCAAATGCGCATTAGCGTAGATTTTTAAATATTTTTTAGTAACATTCTAGAAAAATGATTGATACAAAAGGAAAGTATACGAAAATGTAGAAGTGTTCTATGGTCAGTGAGAAAAAAAAAGATCTGTGGAGAGTAAAAGAGCAATGGAAATAGGATCAAATGTTGGTATTCTGAGAATTTACCTATAAGCTAGAGAATCTGAAAAATATAGGATATGTAGCTTGAACCTTTACATATTTGTAAAATTTACTATTCTGGAACCAAATCTGTAAGAGTCATAGTTACAGATCTTCACCTTATAGGTTTCAACTTAAGTTCTGTTTATAATGTCAAAATTCTAACATGATTCCATCCTCAAAACCATTTTAAAAGACTTTAACAGCTGCGTGTTTGTGTACCGACCTGGTAAACCCGAATACTAATTGATATTTTTACAATTTGTAATAAAAGAATGGCGTAAGTAAACAGAAAACTACTGAAATAATATATTTAACATGTTATTTATTTATTCAAATATACGTATTTTGTGAAACACATGGTGTAAAAAGAAAAAGGACCAAAAATACGTCTCTAGAGCAATTGGATTTATACTCCAAATTCATGGAAAATGATTACATTTTTCGCCGTAATACTACTTTAGATCCCAATTATTTAATAAAAACGTGGGAAGAGCTAGTGGCGCAATTAAAGGTGCAATTATTTAAATGCATTGTAAAAAGACTGTGAATTGATTATTATTACTTCCACTACAAAGGGAGTTCCTAAATTATTCTCCATAACATGAGGTCTTAAATTATGAATTAAGAATTGAAAATTTTTTTTGTCCAGCCGCAACATTTGTCTAAAATGCCTGTCTGGCGTATAAAACGGATTTAATTGATCCCTTAAGTGTCTTCGTTAGATTCTCACATGATTTCTGGAAATAAGTGTATTTTATAATAATACCATAAAAAATATGTACAAACCGATTCTCATCCTCTTCCAACAGAATACCGGCGAAAATATTTAATTGTCCGTTCATATTAATGTCAATGATGTTCACTTAAAAACTTAATAATCACTTGCAAATCACAAAAAAACTCAAAACTCTACAACTATTTAACTAATAATACACGAAAAATGATAATAATAATAATACAACGTTCTGTGCCACACCCTGTACCTACTGCTTACAGTGACGTAAATATTTACAAATCTGTAAGGAATCTGTAAGTAACAGGAAAGGTTAGAATCGCATTTCCTGTAACTCTTACAGATTTCGTCTTATAGATCTTACAGATGTTCTCAGAATTCCACCAAAAGTTATAAAAACAATTGAGCTGTTGTGGAGGTGTGTACATTCACAGACTTAGGACAGAAATATCACTAAAATCCTATGCAACACATTCACTGAGACCTAAAAGATTTATTGTGCCCTCTCAGTTCCTGAGGAAGGTCTCCTTTAGTCCTATTTCCCGGAGGAATTCTAGGATATCTGGCTTCAACATAGGTGTTACGCCCTAGGATTCTGAATAGAAGTTTCTTCTTCCATGCCACATAATCCACATTCTTGTTCCCCCACTATTGAATGAAGAAGTAATTGGTTTATATTAAAGGTTAATTAAAATAATTTCCAACGACGCCACTGATACCTAACGACCCAACATGGTTTTGGAGTATCGATAAACAAAGTTATCCAGGGGCAAAATTAAATGTGAGCCATGTTAAGAGTTGAACACAAAAAACCATGAACAGCTAGAATGTTTCTATACAATGTAGATAAAATGAGAACATCTTATGTAAAGAGCAAGAGAAACCCTCTTCAAAGAGTGCCTCATTAATATTGAGCCGCGGGCTCGGTTAGTTCACGTGGCCTCTTTGCAGATATTATATACTTCTGGTTTTTGTTTGTTGCACATTATTAATTAATGCACTTAAATTCATTTTAAATTTTGTTCGTTTTCGACATTATTTCATGAAAAATATAATATGCCGAACATAAAAGAAAATAATGATCTATAAGGAACGTATATGTATATAATGGATATTAACACGTTGAGTGAAAACAGAACACAGAGCCAGATGCTGCAAATGCAATACGCATATATGACTCAAAAAAATGAAAGAAGGCTCAGGATGTGGAGTATATTCCAGAGCACTAAGCCTAAGGATTGAGTGGGGAATTGGAAACAATACCAGCGTGGTACGAACAGAACTGGCTGGTATCTCAATTACCACAAAATAACTAACCAGAAAGGGAATTTCTGGCAAAAACATAACAATCTGCAATGATAGTAGACAAGTCCTATTAGCCTTGAACGGACAACGTGTTATATAGGGGCTAGTACTAGAGTGCCACCAAGATTTAGCTTACGCCTCGGCAGATAACAACATCATCCTGAGGTGGGTTAAAGGGCACGACAGGAGTAAAGAAAATCGCATGCCAGGGAAGCGGCTGGACTAAAAAATTTAGGACCCAATGACACCTACGGCCTAACGACTTCGACAATTGCGGAACTAGCCAAACGATACACCCATGCTCAATCCCTTAAGAGATGGGATGGAGTCAAAGGATGCAGTCTGGCCAGGATCAACCTGGGCGACCCTGGGAAGCTAGCGTCGAAGAAATATTTGGCGATGACCAGGAAAAACCTACGTTTTACATCCTCGGGAGGATGTACAATGGGCCTAAGTGCTGTGAGCCTACACTCACCCTCCCTACTCTAGAGATACAGATACAGATACAGAACACGTTGAGTGACAGGAAATACAGACACATTTTCATGGGAGTGTTAATTATATATACCGAACTACAAAAAAGAAGTAATGCTAACTACGATGTACCCAGTATGGGAAAATTTTGTATCTCAATAGTATTAGAAGTAACGCCCATAACAAGATGTCCGCTCGATAATCAATATTAACCTTACTTATCACGTGA
>CAJUYI010004241.1:0-19306 GCA_910591695.1 Galerucella pusilla
TGTTGGAATCGACTAAATATTACATTCATATTTTGTTTATTGTCATGTATTTTATTTCTCAATATTGACATTAGTTAGTTGTCAAATATAATTAATAAAAAGTCTGTCACTTGAATAAAGTTTATTATATACTTTAAATAGAAGGAAAGATAAAACCACAATCTCTAACAAAAAAACCGTCAACCTCGAATTCTTGTGCATACACGTCAAAAAGCGTTGAAGTTAATGTAAGAAACTAAACTTAAAATTTCATGTTCAACACCCTGTATCTCTCTTAATATGGACATTTTATAAAGGCTAGTTGATGTGAATCGCAATATTTTGAAGGGAAGATTGTACTGTACTTCTATGTACAATTACCTAAGGACCACCCTGTATGAGAAAAACTTCCAATTTCTACTTCCTCAGTAGGTGAGCTTTCTCATACATTTGTATACACTTATGTTCATTTTGTTAATATTCCATCAACTGTTCCATGGATCATAATAATTGTATTTTTCTCCTTATATCATTAGCCTCAATTTATATCAGAACCCTTTATAAAATGTACTTCCCTCAGTCTCTGGTGTTTACAAATCTCGTTTGATAATCTCTGCACATTTTATTCGACGTGATTTAGATGGTTTTGCTGACATCAGTGAGATATGCTTGTGTCGGTCGGTCCCTTCGATTTTATATCAGATGCTTTTGATGTTCGTTCAGTCGGTATTGAGTCCAAAATAGACCCTGTAAAGCCCTCTTATATATATCACGATGCCGTATAACTATCCAAAAATATGTATCCTTTGTTATTTCACAAATAGAACAGTTTCCATCCACAATGTATGCGTGAACGGACTCCATGGTATTTTTACTATTAGGTATATGAAATATTTTCCGAGTGGATAGAATATTTTTATCGTTACCTTCCAGTATCGTCTTGAAACTTGACAATGGCTGATTGAACGGAGTAAATTATTATCGGCTCACATAATTTGCGACAAACTTTAATACCATATAAATTGGATAATGTGGTGAGCTGATGATTTTGTTTGGAGTTTTCTCAATATTTTCACAACGCCTGAGTGGATGTTTGTTTTCAAAAATGCTGTTTACTACAAGCTTATCAAGTTTTTCGTGATAATACTTGTCTTTCAGCTGTGTTGAATGTGGCACCATTTTATATTTCGTAATATCCTCAGTAAACCTTTGGATACCCAAATTATATTTATATGTGAGAAAATTCAGTTCATGATCTTGGAACGTCCGTCATATCGAATCAGTTGGATTTTATTCTCTCAATAGTCTAACCCTCTATTTTGCTTGCATACTGATGCTCTCATCCATGGAGACTATATAAGGAGACCGAACTCCATGTATTTCAATTTTTGCACAAGGTAGAGGGCGCCAGCTAAGAATAAGAACCTTCACAGCCAATCATAAAACTTTAGTTCATCAAGTTTTATTGGTTGCAGGCTCCTTTGACAGTTCGCGGTTCACGTGTAAGGAAAGTGAGGTTAGAGGTAATAAAAACAAAACATTTTTTTGGATAAGTCCTTATTTTGTCCTCTTTTTAAAAAATAACGAAAATTTTGATCGTTTTTGTGGTAAAATAATCAGCTGAATGTATTATACGAATATCTACTATCATGCTTCTTTGTTATGGAATTTAAGAACAAATTTAAAGGTCCAGCACAGTTACAATGAGTAAAACAGGTATTTGAAAGAGAAATTTGAAGAATAAAGAAGACACCCTACGTGAAAGTAAGTATATTCTAGAACCAAGTTCACCCCAATTATGAAAAATAAATTCAAGTTGAATTAAGAAATACCTATGTTCACATTATGTATTAAGTTTTTCAGAATCTGGCTTCCTACATAGTAAAATATTAACTAACAAAAATATGAAAAACGAAGAAGGAGAAATCAATTAAAATGCTTGGAGGCGGTGTATCATTTCAAATGTAGTACCTAATGTACTATATTGAATGGCCTTCGAATAATTTAGAATTGGAGCATCATATTTTGCAACTAGCAAAAAAAAGAATGAAAACATAGAAGGTAGGTATGTATTGATAATTAATGTCACTAGCCATAAGCTCTAAACACAAATTTGGTCCTATTATCAAGAAATAATAAAACAATTACATAATTGATAATATCTAATATTTTAGGTTTTTTTATGAACTTAACGAAAATATGAATGTTTCCAAACTGGTCAAGCCTTTAGAAGAAGAAATTATGAAAATTTTAATTACTTATAGAGATTTTCATGAGAAGTACCTACCTAATCAACTACACACCATGTAACTTCTTTCACCTAAAAATAAAGTGTACAATCTGTATTTTGCCTCTTACTTGAAATCTACCTATTCTATGGCCTGTTATACTTATCTCACCTACTATGAGTTGGTAATAAGTTTACTGTTAAAGTTAAAATAAGGTAATTAGGAAACTTGATAGATTTACCTTGATTTATAGGATTACACATGAACACGTAGATAATATATCTTGATACCAGATTTATTTTAGAGAAAATGCTCAACTATACATTCACTATTAAACCTGACATCAAATTACAAACCTCTAGATTATGAAGAAAACAGTGTTGCTATTTTTCTAGGCATTACTGAAGCATTTTAAGGTGTTTGGAACTGTGGTATTTCCTACAAACTATATATGAAGTGATGTGTCTTAAATATTTATGACTACTTTAGTGATAGAGCATCACAGGTAAAAGTGCCAAACCTTTATACGTTAACAAGGACTTCTGTAGGGCTCCTTGCTGTCCTATAATTTACTCTACAATCTATATGTGCTGGTACAACTACCATTTTGCAATAGTGGTTTAACATGTGGAAGTTGATGCCTGCACAGGTTTTCAATATAAGATATAGGTATTTAATTTCCATCACTCAAGAAAATAATTGTTTCAAGTAGGAACTTTATTTTAACAATACAAAAGTTTGATTCCTAAAAGCAAACACAGTGGAATGTCACCAATTATTGTGAAATACATGAGTACACAAAATATATATCTGTTGCTATTTATTAACTCAGCTGCACAAAACATTCACTACACTATTTTCATGATATTGATGCTTTTCCATAATTGCCCAGACTTGAATTACTTGGCTGTAGATTGGTAAGAAATAAGTGTCCTATTTTTTAATCAATGGTGTCATCAATTAGTTTCAATGTCTTATGGTTTCATTAATCCCTATTGGTAAAGTGCACCAATAATTGCAAACATAATTTTGTTCTATTTCTTGAATATATTTGTTTGAATTCATGTTCTCACCTCATTTATATTTTCATTTCCTATTTTTATCTGAATATCAATTGAATTCATATTTTTCTGTATTAAAGGCATACTAGTACTTCCATCAGATTAGTTTCATAACTCAGTTCTTATCAACCTCTAGTTTTTCTTCAAATCATTGTTTACCTTTCTTTTTCCTGATCTCTTATAATATACTTGTATAGAACAGAATAATAATATCAGCAAAAGTGAAGTATTTTGTGTGCAATTGTGCTTTTTCTATACTTCTCACAAGTGGGGTATAATTATAATTTTTATTCAAGATAATAATTATTATCTCCTACTTTATTTATCTGAATATTTTTTATTACTGAAAAAACTCTAGTTTTCTTGAATTAAATTCAATTTGCATCTTCGTTTTATACCTAATCTGCACTACCAACCACTATTGCAATGGCTTCCAACAACGAATACCCTGCCTATTTTAAATAATTTTTATATTTCTAGTACATTTTAGTAATGTTTACAATTGGACTACTGTCATCTATAAAAAGTAAGGTTATTGTAGTTTCTGTCAGAAATGGGTTCTTAAGGTACAATGCGCACGCTGCGGTCAAAAACCAAACTACTTAGAAAGACGATTTTGAGGACATATTTGTCAATTTTCCCGTATGAGTCAGTTCTCCTTATCTAGTCTCCATGCTCTCATCCATGAGGGTGATTTGAAGATAATCGTCCCACCATAGACGGATATAGATTTAGGAAAATTTTAACAATACCATACATTTTTATCCAAACTTAACGTGTATTTTCAGCTCAATCGATTGTGTAAAACATACCAACAAACATACAAACAATGCCAAGGTTTTTTGAAGCTTGAGAGTGCAGAAAAAACCTTTCAATTAACTAAAGTATTTTTATATTAATGGATCCATACAGACCCACTCGTCTTTATATCGACTGGGAAATACTTCAAGAAAACCTGCATACTTATAGTATAAAAGCGCTGTTCATCATCAACTTAACAGACTTTTCAGAAGTTTATTCACATATTTTGTTGTCAAAAAAACATACTATATTAAGTTGATTTTTCATGATTTTCCATTAAATGAAGTCCCCGGTATTCAACAGATTACCTACATCTTAAAGTGAGAAGACCGCAGAGTGTACGGCAGAAATCTCGCAACTTCATTGACTCAGATCCTTCCCCACGTGGGAATTCTCCCTTCATTCCTTTCACGTGACCACAATAAAGATCCGTCACCCCAATTATAGCGCAACTTCACATTGGAGGGCTCAGGTGAATTCGGTATACTGCCTAACCGAATTTTAGATTGGGATTCCAAGGCTCTAAAACCTTCTGAAGTAACTCTCATTACTTCCCCCTCTATTGAACATGTTAACTGAAATTACAAGCACCTATTAAAAAAACAATTAATGTTAAATTTTTCGTATTTAATATGTATAACGACTATGGCAATGTGGATGTATTTGAGTCTGGAAATTGTGGTCGAAGTTGTCGATTAGTCGAATGGAATTATCAAGAATTTGGGAAGCAGTTTATAATATATGACATATCACAGGTAATTGAATATATATACGCACAAAAGATATATCAACTTTGCGCATGAAGCACTTCAGAACTGTCGCCTGCTTTGAGTCAGCTGAACATAATATTATATTGTAGCGAAACGAAAAATTAGTCACTTAAATTACTATGAATTCGAAGCAAAAAATAAAAATTACAGTTATTTGTTTAATTAGGCAGTGAAGTAGATACAGGCTCACTGTCGCAGCTAGCATTCTATGACTAACCAAGGCAGTAAATATGATTCTCCGCCGTGTGAAACAAATGATTCATTTCACGATTGTTTGTACAGTGTGCTTAGATAAATCAAATTCAAATAATAACTTTCATAAGGCGAATATAACTAACAATTTTCTCCAATCATATGTTATAGGTGATAATTAAATCGCATTTTCCAATTATCATTGTGTATTAAACCTTGAATTTTATAGGTACCTAATGATATCTACCGAATGATAATAAATATAATGTTGAATATGGAAGTAATTGAATTATTGATGGGGAATTCATTTCTTCATACTCCACTCTCCAAAATTAACACACTTCTGTATACCAAAAGACCGAAATAATTGTTTGTCCGCCCTGGGACGCGATACTGAATTTTATTTAACAGGTCGCTAAATTGCCTGATAGCCTTTTCCAGAACACCTAAGCTTGACAGGTCGGCCATAATACTGTAGTGCAATAAAATTGATCAGTGGCATTCAACCTGTTGTATTTTCAGATGTGCTTAGTACAAAAGTTTAGTTTCGTGGTGATATTTTGATAATCTAGTAGCAAATATGTCTTGAAGTACGTATTATTAACCCTAGAATGCCAACGTTCAAAATATATACGTTGTTGCCAACAATACGTAAATCTTACGTACATCTCAAATATGTGCAAAAATTGTCTCAAACCTTTCAATTTAGGGAAAAGTAATTAATTATATTACTTTTGCAGCTTATTTTTATTCAAAAATAACAAACATTTCCTAAATCCTGCGAGTGTTCAAAATTATTTCCTGCAGAATCCATGCAAGCTGCAAAACGTGTTAAAAGTGTTGTGCTGGCCGTCTAAATCATAGATGGTGTAGGTAACGCTACGACATGCGCTCTTTAACCCTAGATTGCCAACTAAACGTGAAATTTACGCGTTGACAATCGCTCTTTATTCGGTAACTTACAACCCACAACTGCCACAACAAAAAATCGTCGGCAGCCGAATGTTGAGGTTTTGGGAGATGCACTGCTGGAGCGGCAGAACGAGAATACCAATAATAGGCCAGTTTTTTGAGATTTAAGAAAAACTGTACGTTAATTTTACGTAGGTTGGCAATCTAGGGTTAATCCCTCAGTGGTTATAACAAGTACCAGTGGAACGAAAAAATTCGTTTCATAGGCAATATCGATCCTTTTGGTCGAATGACTCCATTGTTGTGAGCAAAATATTTGATTCTGATTCACTGAGGGGTCTTCGGTGAAATGTACTGATCCAAGCATCACGACATCGATTAGGTGGAGCATTTATAAACAGTCACATCGTCCTTAAAACACAAGAGAATCGAAGAAAATATATATGTCAAATGGAAGTTAATATGGCGTCCCAAGGCACTCAAACATATGATTTTGGTCTTTTGGTATTTTGCTGCACAAGTGGACTCTGGAACAAACTTTGGTTATTTCTGCCCACATGAAAACATTGCTTCTCCGTTTTGTTTCATAGTTTCAAATATCTCCTAAGTTAATATTACATGGGTAATTAAAATTGGCGATTATTATATGTGTGGCAAAACTATGTTCAACAGCAAAGCGATATTCTATGATTGAATATAAATTTTCTGATTATTAAATTTCTAAACTTTTACCTATATCTCGATCGGCTTGCAATACAATCCAACAAATCAGTTTTCAGTTTTCGATTACTATTCCATGTTATTGCTACAGTTTACTGCTGAACCAATCAAGATAAATTTCCTCCGGGAATTATTTAGACCGCAGGTTGCAGGGATTTTAAGGCCTACTCTTTTTATTACAATTTTATTGAGCACTATACGTTTCAATTTATTTATTCATTTATTTATTTAACGGTCATACCATTTTAATACAAAATTAGATTAAAAGTGGGCGAATACAAAATGCAACAATAAAAATACAATACTAAAAAAAGCACAAAATATAACAGGAAATCAATGAAATACAATTTAAAAAAAATATATATATATATATATATATATATATATATATATATATATATACAGGAAAATTGCGGAAGAAGTGAGGACCGCGACAAAGTGAGGACCAATATACGGTCCTCACTTTGTTCATGCCTTCAATCTTCACAAATATCAATCTCTACCAAGTTAAATCACTTTAACGATGAAAAAAAAATTGACCTCATTTTGTAGGCTTAACGTCAAATCACGTATACTGTGATTCTAAATTTCGCCACAGTCGGCGCTTTTCGTTGAGTATATATTTCGACCGTGTATATTCTGAGCTTCATGGTATGGCGTCCAGCGCACCAAGTGAGGACCAGAGATCTGACAACAAGGCTGGTCCTAGCTTTGTGTGCTGTATACATAATTTCCATGAAAATAATATCCTTTTACGTTCTAAATGTTTTTTCATTGAATGACAGAAGTTGTTCGTCTCACTACCTTAAAAATGAATTATTTTCATAAACGCTTCTGAACAAAGTCCGAAAATTGCTTGTTAGTTGCTATTAATTATATTGAGAGAGTATCGCCATTACTGTTAGTACTTTAGACATGTTTGATGAATTTGATCTGTAAAACAATACCAGAGTAGCCTAGTACAAAATTTGATTAATCCGATTTTAACGTCAGTTGTAAGATTAATGGTTTTATACAGGGCTGCTAAAAAGTCTGGCTTCAAGAGATTATCGTTGAAAAGGATAAAGGGAAAGATATGAAATTTTAGCACAATGAATGGGACTTCATCAAGCATATTTTGGAGCAAATGTCAAATGTTTTTGCCGTCAGCGTTCAGCATGCTGCCGACATCTCGATTTTTCCAAAAGGCAACCTAAGTATCACATAATTGCTTATTTCTTTCTCTTTTAAAAAATAATTGAAAAAGAACAATAAACTGAACTCACTCCACACTAACGCAAGACTTGCTACGTTTTTAGTTTTTACTTTCACAACACGACTTATTCCATCTTTTCCAACATAAATTTCTATTATTTTTCCCATTGGCCAAAGAACCCGTTTTAGAATGTCTGCTCCGACCAAAACTACGTCACCAACTTTGATTTTCTCTGTCTTCTGCCTGTGACCTTTATTAACTAACTCTGCAAGATATTCCTTTTTAAATCTCTCACTTAACAAATTTCGAATATTTTGCAAATAAGTGAAACGCCCTTTTGAAAATAACTCGTCTACCTGGTCCAAATCAACAACGTCACCCGAAAAATTTGTTCCTGCCGACTGTATGGGCCTTAAAAACCTTGCAGGACAAAGAATCTCCCAATCATCGGCACTGGAAACATAGGTGAGTGGTCGCTCGTTAATATTACTGCTTCTACATCGCATAGTACAGTGTATAGTTCAACGTAATAGAGCGATGTACGTATTTGTTTCTTCGTTTTGCTTCAAGGCAGTTTTTTTTAATTTGTTTTTTAAATTATTACCATATCTCAAAATCCATCCAATAATTTTTTTAATTTTGTTATATTCTGAAACTTGGTTTATTTTCTGCCAAAATACTTCATCTACTGAAGTCTCTACTAAATTTGAGCATATGACATTTTCTTGTTCTTTCTCAATTTCTTCTTCTGTAGCATATATTTTCCCTTTTGGCCATTTTTCTTCACTTTCTTTTAGACATTCTGGACCTTGCACCATTTTTTCTCCATAAGCTGCTTTCCACTGGAACCACGTGATAAAACGTCGGCAGAATTCATTTCTCCCGGTACGTGACACCACTCATCTGCTCTGCTATATTTCCTTATTTCTTTGATCCTATTTCCAACAAAGGTATTCCACAACCCCTTTGTTTTTATCCAGGTCAAAACGATCATGGAATCGCTCCAGTAAGTAGTTTTCAGGTTTTTGAAATCTTCTACTTCTTCAACCGTTTCGACTAGTCTTACTCCTATTAAAGCAGCCATTAATTCGAGTCTAGGTAAAGTAACTGATTTTATGGGACTTAACCTAGTTTTTGCTAACAAAAGCCTAATAAAAACTGAATTTTGATTCTCAAACCTAAGGAAAACACAAGCCGCATAAGACAACTTTGATGCGTCTACAAAAACGTGAAGAGATTTTTGTGTTATCATTTCTTCATCTTCTACATTATTTATCAAATATCTAGGAATACTACAAAAACTTAAAAGATCTACACTATTCAACCAATTTTCGAATCGTTTTTTTAAATCCTCTGGCAATTTTTCATCCCACGTAAGTTTCAAGCTCCAGGTTTCCTGTAACATAAGCTTTGGTAACAATGTAGAAGGAGCTATGAAACCAATGGGGTCAAAAACTCGCTGAGTTGCTGATAAAATACCCCTTTTTGTTCTAGGAATGTTTTCAAGAGAACCCAAATTTTTAATTTCGCATTTTAAAATGTCGCTTGCAAAGTTCCATTGTATCCCTAGAATAGAAATGATTTTAGTTTCCTTGTTTTCCTGGTGTACTAAACTATCATTATTTGGTTCGTTATAAGTCCACCCCCTTAAATCAAAGTTTGCTCTTGTCAAGATATCTTTTGACTCCCCCATAAATTTTTCCAAATCCTTTTCGTTTTTGACGCTATAAACACAGTTGTCAACATGAAATGCATTTAAAAGTTGTTCTGCTGTTTCTCTAAATTTTGTCTCGTTTTTCAAATGTAAATTTAGTGTAGCTGCTAAAAGAAACGGACTAGGTTTTAACCCGAAAACAACCCTGCAATGTCTAAATATTTTAATTTGTCGTTGTTCGTAATATTTCCACCAAATTTGTGAAAATTACCGTTCCTATCTTTTTGTGACGCATCAAATACTGGCCTTATTTTTGTTGTGCAACTTGCTTTCTTTATGACCGCATGATGCGCCAAGTAGTGGTGTCCATCTTCATTTTCATATTCATCTAGCTCGACTTCTTCGATAATTCCCATTTGTTCCCATTCATTAAATATTTTGTCATAATCCTTAAATTTATTAATTGACAGTAAACGCTTTGTATTCGAAAATATTCGATTTTCCGCAAGTTTAAAATTTGACGTAATATTGGGAAAACCGTCGACCCATGGTAGAGACACCTCGTATCTGTTTTCTTCATTCATTCTGGTGCTCTCCACGAATTTTTCCAGTGTCTGAATCTCCAATTCTTCCTGGCATTTTTTCTCTGCTGGTTCTTTTATGCCCAACACGTCTAAATTCCATAAATTTGCCAAAGAAGAATCAGAAAAATAAGTAGAGACAAACAAATTGTTTTTTATACAGCTTTGTTGACCCATTAGGGTCCAACCAAAATTTGTACCTACAGCTACTAGAGAATCATTTAATTTTAATATGTTTCCTGTGAGAGTTTTTCCGAAAATATCTGCTCCTATTAATAAATTTATTTCAAAATTGTTAGAAGCAATGTCGTTTATCACTATGTTTTTTGATTTCAACTCTAATGATATTTATATAGCTTTGGTATATAATGACATATCTTATTCTGTTCAAGCAAAGACATACCAATGTTAAAAGTTTCTTCTAAATTTTGAACATTTGCTTTAAATAATCTATGAATTTTTGGATCACTTCGCAAGCCGCCAAACATTCCCTGAACAATATTTTCCTCACCGATTTTAATAAGCACTAACTCTTCAGCGCATTTTGATGAAATATACGAACGCTGTGAGCCGGTATCTAGCAGAGCCCTTACTGTTTTAGATCTATTATTATCAGAAACAATTTTGACATTAATTGTTTGAAGCAAAGTTTCTGAATTCACCGTTGTCATCGTTTGCTCAATTTTTTCCTGCCTATTTCCGTTATTTTCTTTCTCCTTCTCATGCAGATCAGGACCCATGAGAGTGTGATGTTTTCGCGCGCATTTTATACATTTAACTGTATATTTGCAAGTTCTGAAACTATGATTGGGTTTCAGACACGAGAAACAACCTCTTTTCTTTGCTATTGCTGTCTTTTTCTGTTCCAATGTCATTTTTTGTGCTCTTATGCAATCCTGACTGTTATGAGTGTTTGTACGCAAAATATGCAAGGAAAATTGGGCTTACCTTTGGGGAAAGTATTTTTTACATGCAACATTTCTACAGAGCACCTATCCGTACCCATTTTGACTCCATTGTTCAAAGAAAAACTGGTTTGTGCAAGCTTTATTCGCTCGTCTGCTTCCACTTCGGCTTTTAGGAACTGCAAAAGACCCTGTAATTCATTGATGATTTTATTATTAGTTAAACGGTTTCGTTCCCAAATTTTTAGCACTTCGTGTGGTATAGCTGACTCAACCAATGGTAAAAGCATTGCGGCGTATTTATCACTAGTCACACCCGATGTTTCCAGCGCCTTGAGCTGTGTCTCTAATTTATCATACAAAGTAGATAAGGCAATACCTGTTTTTTCCGGTGAAATATGTTGATTTAAAACTAGGCTTAAAAGTTCTCTTACATAAACCTGAATTAAAACTTCGTCTCGTGCAAACCTAGTTTTGAGTTGGTCGATGGCAAGCTTATAGTTGGTTGCTGAGGGTGGGAAACTTTCTATCAAATTTCGGGCTGGCGAGTTTTCTTCGGTGGATTGGGTGAGGTACTGAAATTTGTCTTCATTTGGCAAATCTGGATCTTCATCTATTTTTCGAAATTGACCCCAAAAATTGATCCAATTCTTGACATTTCCGTCAAACTTTTTTATTTTTAATTTTGGCAGGTTAAAATTTTCTGGTGTGTTCATTGATCCTTTTTCTACCTCCATTTTTACTTCTTTCAAATTTTCTAATAAAAAATTGCATTCGCTTGTATATTTTGTTACCTCAGTGCAAAATTCCATTTCTTCTATTATTTCTTCATTAAAATCTTTGTCACTGGGTTCTTCATTACAAAGCAATTCTTTTATATTGTTGTCAAGAGAGAATACCTTTTCTGCTTTTGATAAAACTTGTTGCAGTAATTCATTTATCTTCTTCTTATCGTCCGATCCTACCTTCTCAATTTCTTGGAAATGTTTTCTTGCAGCGTCTTTGATTATTTTTCTCTCTAGTTTCATAGACTGCATTTTCTTCCTTCCAAATTACCAGGGATGCCAATAATGTTGGGTTCGCGGTTCTTTTAAATGAAATAAATTCTTTGAGAAGGTGACTTTTAAATTAACTTTTAATTGACAACTTCTAACTAACTGACAATATCAATTATTCTAGTTACAGTAATAATAAAAACATAAGACATAGTCTACTATTTAAAAGCGTTGTAGAGGGATGCACAGCGTGTTCCAACAGGAGTATTGTTCAGTATGTAAGATGTTGAAAAAGGGTTGTTGTTCCTGAAAAATGAAATTTGTTGACACTTAGTAGGATTAAGCCTCAACAGGTTTACATTGCACCAAATTGAAAGATTGTCCAAATCACCCTGTAACAAGATAGTGTCATTAGCATTGACTATACACTTGAACAATTTTAGATCATCTGCAAACATCAAAATTTCTGAGTTGCATATAACATCAGGAATATCACTGACATAAAGATTGAACAGCACTGGACTTAGGTGTGGAACTCCCGATGTAACGGAGATAGACGTAGATACAGAGCCAGCACAACGTACAGATTGCGTACGGTTTTCCAAAAAGCTACCTAACCACCTTAAAATACAACCGTCAAATCCTATTGTATTCAATTTTGTTAATAAAAGTAAATGGTTAACACGATCGAATGCTTTGGTAAAATCGGTATATATTGCATCAACCTGCCCTCTTTTCTCTAATGTATTTAGGATAGAATGTTTATACAGTACTAAATTGGTGGTAGTTGATTTACCTTTCACAAATCCGTGTTGTTCCTTATTAATTAGATAAGAAGTATCCCAACTCATCTTCCTAGATATAAGGCAGTCAAGTAATTTAGGTAACTCAGATTGAATGCAGACGGATCTATAATTCCTTACATTATCTTTAGGTCCTGATTTATGGATTGGAGTAATGAAACTCTGTTTCCAAAAATCAGGGAAGATACCAGAGTCTAAAGAAAGATTAAAGAGGAATTGTATTGGTCTAGCCAAAGTGAAAACACAGTTCCTTATAAGAAACAATGGAATACCATCAGGACCGGATGAAAGTTTATTAGGACCTGACATAATACCCTCAATTATTTCCTTGATATCGCATCAATACCTAACCACATCAACACATCCACTCAAACCTTTATATTCAGGAATCTCATTAGGTTGTTCATTGCTATATACTGTGCTAAAATATGAAGCAAAAAGATCGACAATATCGTTATTAGAATTGCTTGATATATCATTGTAGTGCATTGTGGCAGGTAGACGGTAACTTTTTTTCTTATCGTTTATGAATTTCCAAAATTGTTTGGGATCCGAAGATACGTTGTTATTAACATTTTCAATATATTTACGATAACACAAATTTCGTTCTTCAGAGCATTGATACCTGAGATCAGTGAAGTGATAAAAATGGCTGATGTTTCCTGATTCCTTATATTGTTTATGCATTAGCTTTTTTTGTTTAATTAATTTTATCAACTTTGGAGAAAACCACTTCGGGTAATTAGATGTCCTAAACAACTTCATTGGTATAAATAATTCGATACCACTATACAACAAATCATAAAACCTGGTCACAGCTTCGTCAATATTGCAAATATTATAAAGCATACCCTCCCAATTAATGTGTACGATGGAATTTTTGAGGAAACTAATTTATTGTTACAATTTCCTCCCATGTGTATGATGCGATTTTGGACGAGGGATTCATTTTTGTGTAAGAATCTTTATTTATCATAGAAGTACCATACAATTTTTGCGAGGGAAACATTTATTCGCAAAAATTTCTATCAACCATGGACGTAAGAAGTTTGTGTAAGGGTACCATTGGTTGGTTAAAATTTTCAAGGGGGTTAATTTATTTGGTCAATTTGCCTTCCATAATAAGCGTATAATGAAATTTTTGGGTAAGGTTTATTTTTGTGTGAATATTCTTATTCACCATGGAAGTGCGTTGAAATTAATATAAAGGATCAATTGAGCTGGACAATTTTCTCTCCCATCATGGGCGTACGATAACGTTATCAAGAACGATAAATATGTTTGTCAAAATTCTATATCATGAGCTCACCACAACATTTTTCGAGCGGGTTAATTCATTCGATATAGCCTCCATTTGCTATGGAAGTAAGAGAAGAGATTTCGAAGGAGGTTCATCTGTTTTTGTTTTCACTTTCAATCTCAACACTGTTTATTTGCTTTTTTTTCTACTGTCTTGAAATTTTCTTGAATTGAAAAGTGCGTGAATTTAATAGCATCTATTTTTTTGGTTTCTACACATAATTCGCAATATTTAGGGAGCTGATCGGAATAAGTCAACAAACTCTTTCTTTCGACGAAGACGACGTAAGCGATCAAATGCATTTTAATGAACTCACGACCTCTAAACGATACAATTTTGAACAAAATTATATATTTCACAACGTAAGTAAATGAAGCTATATTTCCACCAACTCAAGTTTGTGAGCGGAGCTCGTGTTTTATTAAATTTATTTGAACTTTAATAAGATAACAACTAAGTTATTGTATTTGCCATATTTCATGAATAAGCTTTTATTATCTTCGAGCATTTCGACATCCAATTTCAGTTCAAAAATTGCTTAAGTGTGTACTAACTTCCTTTGTTATCTCCTATTCACCCATCCACTTAATAATCTGTTTTATTTGCTCATGAGTTTTCACATCACTTTATTGGTGTTCATCCCTATTACTTAATAATCAATAATAAAATCTCCGTTAAAAATAGAGCAAACACTGTTAAAATGAATCGAGTAAATTCAGTGCTAATGGAATTCCGTGACAAATAACAGTTTATTCAATCATAAGTAATAAGATTATTCGAGTTGTTATTGTTTCCTCTTTTATTCAACCATAAGAGAGATAACCAATCTCCTTGAAGTCGAAATGTAACTCAATATTAATTGAAATAGTAGGACGGCATCAGATAATGGACCTAAAATTACCCATGTAGTATTAAATCTTGAAATTATTTATCTTTGGAGTTTTAGTCGGTCGTTTTGATTTGAGATTTGGGAAAGTTAAAAATTGGCTTCATTAAAATCCAACAGAATTTGAACAAAATCTATCAACCCATCTAAAAGTTAAAAGGGAGCCCTGACAGTTTTGAGTATTTCCTTCCTTATTATTAGTCACAACGTTATTTATTAAATATTCTACTAACAAATATCCCCTAGCATGTTACTAACATTTCAATAATCCCTATTTCACTAGCTACTATACCCTGCTTCAAAATAGAAGGTGCAATTTAGGGAACCTCGATCACACCAGTGAGAGCTAATAGATTGGGAGTGTGTTTCGAAAGGGTCGTGTTCGAACTTTTCACACTTATTGGTGATTACGTGACATACGTATTGTATTGCCCGCAGTTGCCGTGTTCAATGAGGGAACAAGGCAATACTAGAGTGCAGATCATCACTGGCTATAGTGGTACCAAATGTCACATAATTGAAAACAAAATGTAAGGTTATAATAAGTAATTTATATATTATGTCAAGCTTGATGATCAATAACTATGTAGGAAATGCTAGAGCATGTTCAAATATTATTCTCTATTAACATTCAAACACAAAGTAAAAGTCAACGGAAGTTTTGATATCTAAGAATGCCATAAAAATCTACTGTAATTTAAGTGAAGCTTGATGTAGAAATATTCACAAAAATATTAAATTTGGTGTTGGACTAAAATCCGATGCACCTGAATAAATTTATATTTTAATTATACCCGATAATGCGCCAGAATGATATATTTTTTCAGTTTATCTCGAATATCCGCCCGAATTACGTGATGCTCCCAAGAAAAATCTGCTGCATTACAAAACTGGGAATTGTATGTCGCCGCACACGCCGCTCTTTGCATCGAGATGTTTTTCTAAAAATAAGAAAGTCCATGAAGAGAGTTAACATCTTTAAGAGACACCGCTGCCTTACGGGCAGCCAAAGCACTTATCAAAAAATTTGGTGGACAAGAGAAGTCAACGTTCCTCCAGTTAAACCTATAGCAAAAACCTTTCAGCACTTAGAATTTGTAAGGGGGTGCTGCCGAGATTGTGAAAATCGTCATTGATGCAAAGCATGTGCGTAATAGATTGGAAGAAAATGTACGTCTTGATAAGGCCATAGAACCAGTAGGATCTGTTCTGTACCTGAAAAAGAATCCAGAGGGTGGTTTTGAATTTTATTAAAAAAATGAATAGATTTATAAAGCTTGCCAATCACGCAATATTTGACTTCGACATAACACATCACGCAAAATTTGTCAAAATACCCCTTTTTGGAGGAGTTTTCTTACGAGATACTCTCCCAAAGACAGTCCCCAAAAATAAGAATGTGCAGTGGTTAATTTGGATACCTTTGACATCCCGTTTCCCAATTGTTGGTAAACTGTTGTGGTCAAGTTACCTCAACCGAGACACTAACCAATAGAACTTGTTTCACAATAATCATTCAACTAATGGTCAGATAAAATTGCATCAACTTTCGTTGCGTTGGTATGAAAACCATCGATAGTGATGTTTCATGTTAAATGGAACGTAAAAGATCTTTGGAGGATATGTTTCACCAACGTATTCCGATAGTCAAGGAATTTCAATACAAAAAACACTGCTTTATGACAATAATTTTTTAAATGAGAATTTCCAGCTGTGGTTTGGTATCAACAATATCATAATATACTCATGTATAGGATTTGTTCGTAGAACTACCACAAACAGTGGGAAACTGGACGGTGAGCGGTTTTTATTCACTACGCGTGAGTCGTTCGGTTGCTCTACGAACGAACCGATATGCTATGTAACTGAAGTGTATTGAGCTATAAGAAATAAAAAATACCAAGAACTTCATTTGGATTTCACTAGATATTCATATTTTTTCCATAGTTTGACAACATCGTCTAATTATGACAAAAGTCACGTGCAGCGGGATCAATTACTAACAATAAACAAGAACTTGGGATCAAATTGAATTCAAGTGAGCATTAGACTTACGACACAATCAATATGCAGACGTAATGACCTAATGACACAGAGGTACTTTGTGCTGATCTTTTATGTCCAGATTCATTGTTATTTATATTCTGTGGGTACGCTATTTCATGTTGCACAGTCGTATCTAGTTTATTTAATTATAATACCATGGACCATTCACTTGGTGGTGGTTTTTCTAAATTAATTCTCCATAAGTCAACGACCAAATTATTGATAGAAAATTCTGTTGGTTGATATCTTCTTTTGTGAGATGTACCTACTAATGACGGCCTGAGCCTAAGCCAAAAAACTTCTCCGGAAACTAATGTTTCAAACAGCAAAGTAGTGCTACAGCTACCTAGTGATAATATTGTGGTTAAGAACTAAATCCCAAGCCTCTTGTCTTTTTTCATCCCAATCATCTTTGTTGCCAACATTGCACAAAACGTTATATAGGTATATTCGTACTTCTACTAACTTCTTCACCATTTTTGTACTTCCACATAACAATAGTTGCGGGTCTACTTTAAATGATGTAATACGAGGAATGTTTTTTAAGTAAGTATACCGTTTTGCGATTCCGCTGCCGCAGCGCTACGGTCGGCGTTCCGCGCATGCGCGCTGGTTACCTACATCTCTTGTCTATGCACTGACGCCATTACAGTTTGATTCTTCATTGTATACGTTATTTACTGAGTGTTTAAGATGCCTCCGACAATGGTGAGTCCCGCCGATTGTGAGAGTCTTATTGTGAGACATTGAACAAACTGCGTCGTGCAATCCAGAACAAAAGACGTGGCAAGTTGAGCAAGGGTATCGTTTTGCTGCATGACAATGCCCGTCCACATGTGGCTAAACGTACCAAAGATCTTATCAAATCTTTTCAATGGGAAACTCTAGATCATCCTCCATACAGCCCTGATCTGGCGCCCAGCGACTACCATTTGTTCCTGCACTTGAAGAAACACCTGGGCGGTCAGCGTATACGATAACGAAGTCAAAACATTTGTGATACAGTGGTTAACAAGTCAGGCGGCAGAATTTTATAAGGAGGGTATTCAAAAACTGGTGCCACGTTATGACAAGTGCTTCAATATTCACGGAAATTATGTAGAAAAGTAGATTAAGGTACAGGCTTTCATGTAAAAATAAAATTATTGCGATATCTTTGCACGTATTTTTTAAATTCCAAAACGGTACTTACTTAAAAAACTTGCCTCGTAGAAAACACGTGAATGATTCTGGCGTACAAAACGAAGTGACACAAGATTACCTCTGCAAATACCTTATATATTCCATAATAAATTCTCATACAATAAATGAGTTGGAAGCTGAGTATATAAATTTATAATTATACCTACACATCAAGTCTGACCTAATCAATTATTTGAACAGGTCTATTATATGTCATCATCAATTGAATTTAAATCACTCAATACATGTTACTTCGATAAAATCTAGCTCATAAAAAATCAATTGAAATTGATAACCTATAATTAGAATATTTCCTCCGAATACTGCTGTCTAAATTGGGGTCAAAATAAATTCTGCAAACAATTCAGGTAAACTTAATCCCCGGCTTGTATTTGTCTTGTCAAGTCCTGAATATCTATCCGGGATTTTGAAATTTACCAGAAATTTATTGCAAATAATTAGGTCTCGTCTGAAATGGTCTCCAATTCCGTTTTATGGTTCACTTCCAGGTTGCTGAGCACAATTTCAGAAACGCTATCCAAAGTTTCAATCTCAAGGAAGTAGATTGATAGACAGCATTTGAAGTTGGCAGGCTACGTTCTGCTGGTTTGTGTGTGAAAATGATGAGAAATTATCAAATACAGCTTTGAGTTAAAACTTTTGAAATTTCTAATGTGATATTGAAAATATCAACCATAAGTGTATACTTAGAAAAGACAACAAAAAAAGGGAAGAAACACGAAATGATTGTTGAGGTTGTGGTTGAGCGAACGTTGATGGAGTGTCAATCTTACGAAGAGCACGAATAGGGTGAGTATTTTATCTTATAGAAAAAGTCAGGCAATCCAAATTGAATGGATCCAAGGGATGGAGAAGCATTTTACACCTGTGTAATAAATACTCGTACCAAAGTATCAGTTATTCAACCGACAAGTGTATTAATAAGGACCATTAACAATCGAGATAATTCAACGCACTAGCAGACTGAGTGCGTTTTAATGTTCTAGATTGTCAATTGCCCTTTTAATACTCGTGTTAGTTACAAAGCTTTTCCGTCGACTGTATAAGTTGTATCAATTTCTCTCAATGTTTAAGA
>CAJUYI010004242.1:0-19304 GCA_910591695.1 Galerucella pusilla
ATAGACTTTGCTGGTACCACGAGCCTGAGCAAGAAGACAGCAGTCTAGTAAAAAAACCTTCGGGGTTACCAACGTCACACATTATTTATTTTATGATGCAAGGATTTATTGGAGAAATAAACTATTCGGACAAGAGCAACAAGAAGGATCAGGTCTGAATTGGACAAATTGGACTACTAATTGTCCATGAACAGTGTAATCAAGAGCACAAATAATTAAGGATTTTGAAAGGCTCTAGCAACTTCTAAAAGTATTAAAGCCCACAATAAAAGTTCGTATTTTTAATAACGTTCGAGAAAAAAAGGGAAAAACGTGGTGACAATGAACAATTTCAAGATTTTGTCTAATTTAATACTTTTTTTTAGTTTCCTTTTATTGTTTGCACAGCTAGGACTTGATATGTATGAAAAATAATGCTCATGCTCTACTAGCAATATTTTATAATTTCACCATGAGTTAAAACCTAATTTATAGAGTTTTAATGAAACAGCGAATATCACTCAAAATGAAATGTTTTATATAATGAAAATAATTGTAAATTTGCTACAACTATCTATCGGGGTAGCCCAAGGTAGTAATAATATCGATCTGTGTGCTGTCAGCAGTATTTGCCGGTGTTGCAGCTGGTTAGAATTCCCAAGACCGTTCATCTTGTTGAAAATAGAACAATAAAATGCAATGTTTTTTCAACCTTAACTCACACAAAATCGGTTTGTTTGTAAAAGAGTAACTGAGTTGCTGCAGACATTATTTTAAAGATAAATTTTCCAAACTCTGGAAGAATTTAATCCGATCCTGTCGGGTTATTGCCTGATTATTTGGAAAATCCTTATGAAAAAAAAATACCCTATCTATAGTGTTCTTCTGTAGTTAATTAATTTAATAAAGGGAATCAATTAAGTTTGCCAATGGTGTGGATTAAGGGTTTTATAATTGGAAAAGTATAATTAAACTTTCTACTATTGTTTGCTTTAATGATGAAAGTAGACCACAAAAAACTGAATGAAGAACGAGTTTCTCAACTACAACCTATCGTGACGTCACCGCGTAATAATAGAATATTTATATCAATTCGGAAAAGTTATAATTACTTCGGAGTTTGGAACTGAAATATCGCCAAGAAGAAATATCGCGATGAAGGCGTCTTTTAAAATATTGAATGAAAAATTATATTTTGATGGGCATACGAAAATTCATAGTTAGTTGGAATGTTTTAAGAGTTAGCTAGTTCAAAACGATTAATCTCAAGCGGAAGTTTCAACGACAGACAATTTGAATTATTATCTTAATGTTTGTATGTCAAAGACAGTCAAAGTTTATTTATGCATTGTCTACTCTTTAAGACATTTGTGGAGGTGACTTATTGACATAGGCGCAACTAGGGGGGGCCTAAGCCCATATAAAGAGCCTCAAAGCCAATCAACCAGCCATCCCCCAAAAGTACCTAAATATATACATATATATAATCAGAACCTTAATATACCCTAAGGTGTTAAGGTGTTTTCAATTGTGTACAAATTTAGCCCATTCCCGTTTGTTACCAGCCTTTAACTTCGCCTCTGTGATTCTTCTAGTTAATGTTCTATTGTGTTTTCTTAGTCTTTTTTCAAGAATTCTTTCATAAACTTTCAACACTGTACTTAATATCGTAATGCCTCTATAGTTTGAACAGACTCTATTATCTCCTTTTTTATATAGGGGTAATATGATTCCCAATTTATTCGGTATTCTTCTTCCAGTATAGATTTTATTCAGTAGAAGAGTTAATTTTCCTATTCCTTTTCTTCCAAGGTTTTTTAGCATTTCCGATGTAATTCCATCGTTACCTGCAGCTTTTCCTCGTGTCAGTAAGTTTATTACTGCTTCAACTTCTAGTAATTTCTTCACTTTTATTTAATTCCTTCATGCCTTCATCATATATTTCCGCCGGCTGTTGGGCTGTTATTTCTGGGCTCAGAATCTCCTCAAAATATTCCTTCCATCTTTCCATAATCTTTTCTTCTTCAGCTATTATTTTTCCATCTTTTGTTTTTATATGTTTAACGCTATATTGTTTGCCCTTTCTTAGTGTTTTGAGAACTCTATAAAACAATTTTTGCTAAGAAATTAAAAATACATGATGCAAAAGTTTAAAAAATCGTAATTATTAAAGGCAAAACAGCGGGGCACCTGCGATGACCTCCGTTATAGTTGGGGCTTCAGCCTCCCCAAAAATCTTGCGCCTATGTTTGTTATCGACCGGCAATTCATAAGGGTAAAAGAACAAGACTTCTTATTATTAGATGATCTTGAGTTAAAATACGACTCCTCTTAATTGTAAGAGATCTTTCAAACGTGTAGCAGCATTCTGTGACACAAAGTTACCACTAGCGACTACTTTGGCTACATGCATCAACTATCGCTTAAGAGGCGGGCTTTTTGAATTTTTTAACTTCCAGGATACGCTTAATATTGCACAAGATTTGCAATTGAATTATTTTGAACTTTAAAAATATTTGTTTTTTAATCTTTCAAGTATTCTTTTCTTAGTTTTCTTATCAACAAATACTTAATCTGCATTGTAACATCCATTATACCGTGGCTTAAAATATATTCCTTTTGATGGGATCTGTATCTGTAAAGTAGGGAGGGTGAGTGTAGGCTCACTGCACTTAGGCCTCATGTGACCTATTGTACATCCTCCCGAGGAGTGGTCCTCCTAGGTCATCTTCCATCCCGTCTTTTCCAGGAAGGTGGACAGGTCACTAGGAGACATCTCCTTTATATCGGCAGGTGTAGGCCAAGACTCACCGAACACACACTCCGGACACTTGCATAAGACATGCCTGACAGTTTCATCTTCCTGTTCACACATCCAGCATAGAGGTGTGTACACTAGCCCCATAGTATGGAGGTGTTCCCTTAGTTGACAGTGGCCAGTCAGAAATCCTATTGTTAAACGTAGGTTTTTCCTGGTCATCGCCAAATATTTCTTCGGTGCCAGCTTCCCAGGGTCGCGCAGGTTGATTCTGGTAAGACTGCATCCTTTGATTCCATCCCATCTCTCAAGGGATTGAGTATGGGTGTAAAGTTTGGCTAGTTTCACAATTGTCGAAGTCGTCAGGCCCTTTAACCCACCTCAGAATAATATTGTTATCTGCCGAGGCGTTAGCTAAATCTTGGTGACACTCTAGTACTAGCCCCGATTTAACACGTTGTTTGTTCCAGGCTAATAGGGCTTGTCTACTGTCAGTGCAGATTGTTATGTTTTTGCCAGAAATTCCTTTTCCGGTTAGTTGATTGATGGAATATTTCATGCACTAAATTTTTCGCAGATTATTAAAAAGTGAGATCGTTAAAATATAAGATCAGGTCGATTTATTCATAGAGATGGAAAAAAAATCTATCGATTGCTCCAAAACTATGCGAGAGGTGGTTTAAACGGCTTAATTGAACCATACCAACGTATTGCTGCGAGCGAAAACGACAAACTTTTTTTTGTTTTCGGAAAAATTAAAGCCCTTTATATGCGATCAGCGAAAACACGCTTCGAAAAATTCAAATAATCCGACGTCGAATCTCTGTAAGTAATTAATTATTGATTGACCCCTTTTTTTAATAATAGCCACATATTTCAATTGAATTCTGAAGCTTTGCGTTTCTGTTAAATGCTCAGTGTCGTAGCCAAAACATTTTTTCAGTTATTTATTAAAAAGAATGTAAATAGTTGACGTCGTTACAGAAACTAATAATGATTGTAGTGACGTATTAGAGTTATATATGGGTACAAAGTTTACTTCACACTCGACACCACAGCGTTCACAAACGCACCACGAAAAGCGTTTAGCCCGTCGTTTGACAGACAAGTATACTGTCTGTTTTCGCTCCTCACCTATTATGTCATCAGTAATTTTTGATTGATTTGGTTGATTGGCATTTTTATTCAATAAATTTTATCTTGATAGGTAATTTCAAGCAGTAAATAGATTAAAGTCAATCTCCTGGGTCAATTATTAATCACTAATAGAGAAATTCAACTTCTTAGTTGGCTAGGACACGCAATAATTGTCAACTTCATAGCTAGTAGTGGAAAAAAGTATGTTGACTGATACCTAGGACTCACCTTGATATTTTTTAACCTTATTCCTTTGATTCTTACTCTCCAATATACAAATCCTTAGATAATCTCTGCACTAGGTCTACTTTACTTTGGAATATCCTCAACGTGTCCTAATTTTTTGTATTTGCTGTTTGCTTGCTGTAGATCTGAGAGCATTTAATGAAATTATGTGTATCTTTTGTTGAGTCCGCATCATATCTTCAACACCAATTATCATCAACTTATTTTTGGAAAATTGTAAATTACAACAAATACTCGACTTGTTTTGTAATTTAATAATAAATTTATGCGTTACTTTTTGGACGCACTGTATGATTTCTTTATTTAAAATAGGTCTAAATTAGAATGTCAACGATTAAAATGTATTGTCATGAATGCAAATTCGTGTGAATACATAATTAATAATATATAGGTATTGCGAAATCCATTCATTCACATTGAAAATAATTTTCATATTTATATTATGTTAATAATATGTCATTAATCTAAAAAGCAAACATATTTAGTAACAGAAAAGTGCTTATTACACAATTCGATTTAATTGGATGAATATATTGAATTTTATAAATTAATTAGGGTATTTTGAACTATGTAAACTGTTGGGGATAAAGCTGGTGTCACACACATTGATCCTAAAAATTCTGAGCCACTTTAAATAGACCGACGAACTTAAAACTTTGAATTCATATATTGTTAAGCCTATAAAAATGAATCAAATAGAAATTTCAATTCCGTTTTCTAAGTTTCAGTATGTATCTGCCCAGATAGATACAAACTAGTTATAAGTCGACAAACTTATCGTGGCACTTGTGAGATGTGCGAACGAAAAAAAGGCGGATACTGTCTTAAGTTTGCTTATTTACATATTCCAACATTGAAGAATGTAGTGACATACACCAACGGCAGCCAAAAAGAGTTTCATACCCTCTTTTGGACAACCTGAAGATCAGAATAGACCAGATGCAATCACCTCGATTGCGGATATGCTTTAGCAGCTGGCAATAAGGACCATCGATGACTCTCATGCTCAGCGGTTCCAATGTGCAGTGACCTAAAACTTCCTAGCTAGAGAAAGGACTACTTTAACAAATTCCCGGGCCCCAGAGACCAGTGACAACACACTCTAGCTAGACAACTGGGAGAAGCTGAAAATGGGCTTAAATAGACATAAATCAGAGTTGCTACACCTTGATAGGGCTAGGTTAGGTTAGGCGTGTGGTGAGTGGGTCTATGAGGCCCTCCACTGCGACTCGCAAGAGTCTATTGTGGCTCACACTTATTCCAGGCAAAGACGGCAAGTCGGATCTTCCGACAGTCCAAGTTATAGCACATGATGATTCAGATGACAGTGGCCTGTTAAAAGACCTGTTAGACAACGTATGACATGCCTGCTATAGTCTAACATTTGTTTGGAGGCATTCTTCGAAGGATGTATAAAAGCCTTTGAGTGAACCAATCCTGGTAAATTATGCCAGAAGTCTAATTGATAGTGCTAGGTTCAATCAGGAATTTTTTAAATAGTACCTAGATTACATTAATAGAAATCGAAAAATAAATATAGACCGTTATTGGAAATGGGGAAAACAGCTCTGGAAATGGGAAATGTCTTCTCCATCGGATTTTATTGTCCAGATGGGTTCATTTTTATGTATTTTTCAAGAAATTTATAGTTTGTACGAGAGATCTTGGCCGCTAGGCATGTTAAATTGTATATTTAGGGTAAAAATGCTCATTTTTTAGCTGTTTTTACGCGTTTTTTCGGATATAATTCATTGAAATTTAATACACGTCCAAGAATTTTTTTAGTCTTTGTTATTTTAATGTTTTATGTTACTTTTTGACACATTTGGGGTCGTTTTTAACCCATAAGTCTTTTGTACAATGGGTCACATGTGGCCTAAGTGCTGTGAGCCTACACACTCACCCTCCCTACTCTACAGATACAGATACAGAACCCATAAGTCTATCAAAAATAGCACAAAATGCATCAAAAAGCAGAAGAAAAAAACTAAAACTGAAGTAATCGACTAAGATTGAAAATATTTGGGCAAAAATATTCAATCGCGGGTTTTGGGTCATTAATTACTCGAGAAAAACAGGAAATTCAAAATGGCTGTCTTAAAGTAGCGCGGAATTCAAATTAAAAATGCTACTTTTTCACTTGAAACGTTAAAAAAAACTTAAATTACTTCAATTCTATTCCATACCAATGAGGAGTTGTCTGACATCTTGGCCGCTAGGCATGTTGAATTGTTTATTTGCTATTTTTTGTCAACCCCCGTTAAGTATGTAGCGATAGTTATTAAAACAGTTACATTATTTATCTATTAGGTCATTAACTTTATTAATAAACCATAAACATAATTTACTCTGAGCAAGAATGATGAGTGTCAGATATTTTGGAACGTTAACTGTATTCGCAATGCCATCCACTATCTACATTTTAATTTCGAAATATCTTCATACCGAATTTTCTGGAGCGACCCCAAATAGACTTGATTAAAATAAATGTGGTGAAAGAACGATGGAAAACAATATCCACTGTTCCGCTATACAGTGTGGAACATCCAAATAACGAATTGAAGAGGGCGTGCAGGGAATAACGCTTGGACACGTCTATTTGTATTTTCGTCAAATCATCAAAATTGCCGCTATTGGTCTAATGAAAATCCTCACTGGATGATGTTAATGTTTGGTCAGGAATTGTTGGAAATCATATCCCAGGGACCCTATTCTCAAACCGTGACATATTTTGTCGCATGCGAGAAAATCCTCTTTGTCGAATAAAATCTGAATATTCTTATTCTCAAATGTCGTCTTCGCAAATTTTTGATAGACAAATTGTAGAATGGTCAAAGGCAGTCGACAATTTATGTCGAATGCGAGAATTTCATTACTTGCGAAATTTATAGGTTGACGTTATACATGTCAAAAGTGAAAACACTCAAAACATTGTTTAATACTTTTGTTAGGTTCTGTTTCAGAAATTTTTGTAGAGAGAAAATGGCAGCTTTTAAATTTTTATCTGACAGAAAGTTTATTAAAACGTTCAGATTAACTAAAGGATTAGATAGAGAGCTAATCATTATTTTCATTATTTTAGAACCCTTAATAGAACCAAATCATTACTGTCATCACAGATCATATAACTACTACTGTCATTTCATTATTTTACAACTTTACAAGAGAAGTGGCATGGAACACGATATAATATCGAAATTTCGGTGTTGCCAGTTCATGTTATTCGACAAAATTTATCTCATGCGACTTAGATGTCGAACCCATTTGAGAATGCCAGATGCCAATGTTGTGCGACAATTTCTATCGACATATGTCGAATACGACAAATGTCATTCGACATTCGAAAATGGGCCCCCAGGTCTCTTTTTCCTTAATGGCAACTTGAATGGAGATAAATATTTAGAACTGCTTCAAAATAATGTCAAGACAACGTTAACAAACTTGAATCCTGATCCAGCAAACTCACAAGCTCCTGCAAATACAATATGGCTTCAGCAAGATGCACCGCCACATTACCAAATTAATGTCCGGCAGTATCTGAATTTTTTTTTTCCAAATTGGTGGATAGAGAGGCGCGGATCGATAGAATGGTCAGCACGATCTTCTGATCTGACACCATTAGACTACATTTTGTGGTGTCAAAAGTATTGTACACTAAACTAAACCCCTCAACTTAGATAACTTGAAAAGACGAATCACGCTTGGGTTTAGATCAGCCATGCCTGAGATGTTGAGAATAGCAAGTTGTCAAGACGTTCGCGGCGAGCATCTCGAGCATTTCCTACATTGACATTAATGTTTTTTTTACATTTCTGATACAGCTGACGATAGGCACTGAATTATGCCTAGAATTATAATATACAGGGGGTTGCATTTAAAATAAGAAAGCTGGTATTGGCCACTGTTGACGAGACGGGATGTGGATAGCCAAAGAATCGTTATCTACTCAGACAGACATCCAGCACTAAAGACGATACGCTCATATCGGATAACATCAAATCTGGTGTGGGAGTGTCGCAAGTCCCTCAACAGACTAGGTAGTCATAATAGAGTGACCCTAGCGTGGGTACTAGGTCACCAAGGAATAAAAGGCAATGAAGAGGTCGATGAATTAGCCAAGTAGGGAGCAACGGAGGTCATGATAGGGTCAGAACCTTCCTGTGGATTTACTAAATGCCAAAGTAAAGAGAGCATCCACAAACAACCAGGCGTTGCGCTGGTGGTATGAAACCCCAGGACAAAGGCACGCTAAATTATTCCTTAAAAGCCATTCGGTCAAACTGTCACACGATCTACTATGTCAAAGTCGAGAGACGACGAGGATGATGGAGGGTATGCTGACCGGACAGTGTAGGATGAGGAAACATATGCACACAATTGGCCTAGCAGATGACAGCCTATGTAGGTTCTGCCAGGAAGAAGACGAAGACACTGTGAGTGCGAAGACCTAGCAATGGTGCGGTTTCACTTACTCGGAGAAGAAAAACCGAGGGCAGAGAGCTACGCAAAGGAGGTGGTATCCAGGATAATAAGTGTAAATAATAATGATAAATATCGAGCTCTCAATATAGGAAGGACCACAATAGACCTGCAAAGGTCTCAGTGGGATAGGACAAAGAGCCACTCCAAATCTAATCTAATCTAATCTAATTGGACACTGTCACTTGACACACCCTATCAAATGTATTCCAATTGGATGTTCCACACTGTATACGATTTATAAAATATCGAATGTCGGCATCTCTTCGATATTTTTCCCGGCGACATAATGGCCTCGTGATTAAAGTTGTGGAAATGAAGTAACCCTAAAGAATCATTTGACAATAAAGACGCGAAGTGAACCCATTACATGAAATAAACGATAACCAGAACTAATTTAACTTTGTAGACGGTCACGTACGCAAACACGAAATAAAAAACGATATTTCAACTGACAACGGAATTTTCGATTATTATTTATATTCAGATGAAAAATTCCAATTTACATTTTTTTATATTTATTGAATAATTTTTTGTTTCAGGTAAGTGAAGGCGAACATCAAGTTTAGTAAGTAGATTTTTATACGACGGTAAATTTTATTAAAAATACCAGGCGAGACCGAAAAATTAGCGAAACAACGTTACGTGTATGAAAATTAAATTTCGGCCAAACATGCCTTGCCGAGCATTAATTTTTAATTCAACGGAAAACGTGACGAATGCCATCCCTTTTCGTTTGCAATTAAAAAGAATGGTTTGTGGCGACCACAAGCAGGCTCTGATGAATCTGATTACGATCTTTTTTCATTTGTGCCATTCTACACACAAAGCGAAAGTCTAGGAACATTTTCATAAGTAGTGGGGTTCTCACCTGTAATCAACTTGAAAAAAATAATGCAAAATGTATAGTTTAGATTGTTGTTTAATATGCCAATAACAGAAAACTGAAGAAAAAAAATTCTATAAACCACGTCAAAAAAATACCAAAAACAAAAAATTTAGTATGGCCACCACGTTGATACCTAACACCTAACTGTATATGTTTTGCAATTTTTTTTTTGTTTAAAAAATTAAATATTTAGACAGTTACAGTCGAAGCAAGGCTTTTATGTGTACAAACATTTCTTTCATTAGCTTTAAGCACCTTCTAAACGGGCAATATTTTTAGTGCAATATATGGCTGCAATATTGGCAACTATAGCCCAGCCAGCTTGACAACATTTCAATTATAGCCTTTGGCTCTGCCATATTATATATCTCAGCAATATTGTGTGCAACACTGCCCATTAATGAATTTGTTTGGTAGACGGGCTACACAATTGTGTAAGAATGGCTGACGAAATCATTCGAGTCGCAACGACGTACATTGTTTTAAACACAAAGTTAAAGAAAAAGAAGAGTATATTGTGGATTCGACCTTAGGCGTGAGTGAAACTGCAGATTACCTAAGTGTAGAAATAAGTCTTGATAAAAAGTGAAAACTACCATTTCACTGGTTTACCCTGCTGTTTTCTTCTTTTCCAATTCATTCTTTGCATAAGTTCTCAAGTTTCTGAATTTTCTGTAGGCCTCATCACTTGATATACCAAATTCTTCGGAGATAGCTGCCTATCCATCTTTTTTAACATTTCTGTCTATATAAATTCCGGTTTCCACATTCTATAACTCAGAATGTAAATGTATTTCATTAATAAACCTAAGAATCTTTACATTCGACCAAGTATTAGTCATTTTATGTACTATAACCTCCAAAATTCTCATAACAACAACAAACGAACACTAAAACAAAGTGAAATTGCAGAGTATTTTCGTTGGCAACTCTTGCTGCAACCAATTGAATGCATAGGCAACACAAGACATGTGATAGCTATATGGCCGAGACAAAATGAAAATATTGTCAATATATTACCAAGTCTGGCTGTTATTGCTGGCAATGCTGCCAACCTCTGTGTTGCAGCTACATATTTCACTAAAAATATTGCACCTTTAGGATTTTACAAAATTATCCCTAGACTTTTGCGTTTCCTGTATTTTTGAATGCATAACCAAGAAATCTAATAATAAAGAAGTTTTTAATGCTTTTTAAAACAAAATATACTATTTAAAAGGGTATAGAAATTAGTTCAAACAGTTCTGCCAACAGAATTATTAAATCTAATAGTATTGCCAACTACGAAAAGTTGAATATACTCTGTAGTGAATCTGTTGGAAGATTTGTTCACAGTTAACATGTCATACAGAAGCCAGAAAACTTGGATTTGGTATATTCAGCCCCTTAAACATCTTAGGGGGCGTCCATTAATTACGTGAGGCGTTTTTGATACTCCTTGGTGAGATATCGTAAGTTTTTCCTGAACTCCCTCCCCCTTATCTCACGCGAGATTCTCCAAACCTCTATTTGGACCGTAAACGTGTTGGATTGTTGAGAAGAAAAACTTGTTCTTATACTTTTATTGAAGACCAGCAAAGACTAGTACAGTTGTCAGAACTAAACATGAGCCCCGGAAAATATGCGAACTAAAATAAGGTATTCGTAAGCAGCCAATCAAGAGCCAATGTTAACGATTGTCCATTAGTAATTGTTAAATATAATCGAAATAATATGACCGAGTGATTTCATCAACATACATCATTTTATTCATTCTGTATCAGTGTTGTCAATTCGAGGATGATTATCCGATTTTTAGACAATTTCACTAATTTGGATCCAATAGTTTTTCGAACATTTTGTAGAAGGGATATATAAAATGGCTATTGTTTTTGGGGATTTTCCATATTGACTGGGGTCGAAGACTTTATTTAGATAACAAATGTGTCCTTTTGGTAATTTTGACAAATTCTGATAATTTGAATAGTAAGTTCGGGTAATTTTCATTTTTGCATCGGCAACACCGAACTATAACCAGTTCATATTTTGTTGCTTTCCATAGAAACTTGACCCTTCTTCTTCATGACATTAATACAGTCATGTAATTTGAAAATATAGACATTTAGGGCAAACGGTAGTTTTAGTTTTGGTCCTATATAAATGTTTTTATTAATATTTAGAGTTACATTTTTAGCAAGTTTGACTTTGTTTACATATCTCTTAACAGTTGACATTTATGGTATCGATATTTTGTTATCGATTATTCAAAATATCGAATTGTTACTACAAAAATACAGCTACAGCGACATGAACACGCCCACCAGGGCTCTGTATTTGTGAAATTATTCTAGAAATAATTTTTCACGTAATTTTACACCGTTTTCTGCGAGAAAAATGATTACATGATATTTGCCAAAATACCCATCTTCCCCATAAGTGAGATTTTGAAAAATTTAGCCTGATACACCCCCTAGAATACCTCACTTAGGTAATGGACGCCCCCTTACTGTGTACCTTTTTTGGAGTGTTCCTCCACTGTATTTGTCCTCGAACCACCTTCTGTGTTCAAGAACTGGTTCTGGTCCAACATTAGGTCTGTTCGTAGAGCAGTCACAAACGGTTGGAAACTGGACGACTCATGCGCAGAGTCTTTTTATGAACGGTTTTTATTCACTGCGCATGACTCGTCCTTATCTCGTTGCTGAACCTCTTCTAGCGAGTTCATCAGCTTGTTATGTTGTTATGTCTCTGCACCCATTTATGACGTTAAGTACAGTATTCCAAATGCTTTTTAAAATATTTTCGTTGTATCCAAATAAAAAAAGTTACATAAAGTTACGTAGAAAAAGTAATGGAAATTGAAGATTTGAACATGAAAAAAAAAGAAATTATTACAATTTTATTTTTTATTCCTTTGTTGATGTTTGGGCAACATTATATTATCTTGCTGCTTTAATATTATTTCCTCCTAAGATTCTTCTTGGATTATTTATTAAATTTGAATTGTGTTTATTGCTTCAATGGGTTTTACTGACGCAAATTGATTGGGAACCGTAATATTAATATTTAAAGACGTGGATCTTTTTAAATTCTTATTGAATTGGGCTGATTTTTCTTAGATGTTATTTGTAAGTAATATTTCATGAAAATATGATGACAAGCCATTGTCTGGAAACGCCAGTTATAGAACCCAATCGTAGTGTTTACATAAATGAAAAATTCATGAGATTATAGTGTATTTTTGAAAGTATATCTGATTAAAATATATTATATCGGAAATAGTGATTTTGGAATAATTACGGTAAACCAAATCACCGAATGAAATCAAATCTCACGTATTAATAATTCATATAATTCTAACATTAGATACGGGCAAGCATAAATGTTGGAAATTATTTAAAATTTTGGAATAAATATTGCCGAAATTATTAGGTTTAATGCATTCTCGTTTGCTTTTAATTAAATTACTGTTATTTCACACAAATCCATATACGTAATTTAAATTGTGTAAACAATAGTAAATTTATATACAGATAATGGACGGTATAAAAAAAATTGTGAATTTCATCAATATTTTTTATTTTCCAATTACAAAATTTATTTAATTTTTATTTAAAATTTTCCTTTTACTATTTTCCTCGTTTAAGCTTCCACCAATCACAAAGGCGCAATTTAGAATAACAAATAGTTTCTAGATGAAAAAACTGGGCAACTGTTGACAGTTTTTTTCAAGTTTACAAGCCACTTCTTTTTTGTGTGGAAAAAAATCGAAAAAACTATGCCAAGTATAGTTTGGCAAGTTTATCTGAAGGTACGGGGCATCGGTAGGATCGGTAGCATCGGCGAGGAAACATGGCGCATAAAAGTACGAATGGCGTACGGTACCTATTTTACCAAGTAAAACTTGAAATACAAGGTCACTGACAATACCAACGCCACTGGATAAATCAATCAGTCAATTGAGGAAGGGGGAGGGAAGAACACACGCACGCGCTTGCCAATAAGAAATCAGCTGATCAGGCCTTTCGATAAAAATCACCAATTATGTAATTCGGAGGGTGTGGTAATTATGGTTTTCGTACAACGCTGCCAGAGCTTGAAGAAGCCCATAACAAATTTGGAAAAGTGCTCATCTTTTAATATTCAAAAATTGAAAAAAATAATGTTGATAGAAAAAATCCAAGGAAACAAGCACATTAAAGAATTAACGTTCAATAATATTGTTAATAATAAAAAGTCCGTTTTCTAATTATTATCACTACATACTTAGCACTTTAGCTTTGTCATAGTTAAACGTGACAATATCGAATGTTTTCGACTGCATTCCTTCAGATAAATTTGCCAAAGTATAATATTTTTCAACAAAATGCAAAGTGCGAGAATCCTTGTCTTTTTGTTTCGGAATAATTAGATGACTTTATGATATTACTTAAGATTATGTTTGTTTAGAATTTAATTCACAAATTGTCAAACTTAAAAAAGATTCAGGAAAAGTTAACGTATAATTTTGGTCCGGAACAAGATTACCAAACCCCTTTCCCTTCTCTGATTTTTAGCACTGTTCTCTAGAAATCTCAATAATTTCCTAAAATATATTCGAAATTTACATGCAATGACAATAGTCAACTTTTCTAACATGTCTAACGACCTGCCTATATCACTAGCCACTTTCAATCCCCAACCCTTACATAAGACAACCCACATTTGCCAACGGCCGCCTCCATTTTGACAGCGCCAAACTTCGACGAGCAAAGGTCCCTTTCGCTATCCACTATCTTCCTTTCGACCTATCGTTTATTGCTTATTTTTCTTATCTTTTTAACTAAATTGCTGTGGTGAACAACACAGCCTCAATACCACCTGGATATCGCTAGGATACTCTAAAAAAGATATCTATCTTTAAGATACATTAAGAATACTTCGAAAAGATCACTGAGATGCCACTAGGTCAAATTTTCTGCTTTCCGGATGAAATATATAAGATGAGAACCAAAAATATTACAAGCCTCATTATCATTTCTTTGTCTTTCCACATTGGCAGAGTAAAAGTATTATTACAGTTTCCTGTAATATTGTCGTATTTAATAAAGCGCGTTACCAGTAGATATCGCAGAATAGTAATTATTCTAACGCTTTATAAGTTTAAAAAAATATTTTTTCTACGACAACCTCGATAAACGTTCATAACCGTTACTTGTTGTCATAGAAAAAGTATAGTATGCAATTCGCAACAAAATGGCCATTTTGCACTCGTATGAATTGCAGCACTTGCCTTCGGCTTGTGCTGCAAATTTCATACTTGCGCAAAATGAGCATCATCTTGTGTTCATTGCATAATATACCTACTATTTCAAAAACAGTTCAAGCGTTCAACTAAGAAGCAACAACTACTTCCCGGGCTACAGGCCGCGACGGCTATTGAATTACATTTCAAAGTCAAACGGGGTTGGTATATCTGCAAGATATTTAACTCTATCCATTCTGGCTTGCAATTGGAAGGGACAACATAACTTGTAGACCGGTCTCGGCTTAGAGCCCTATTAGTATTGTTTTTATTTATTTATTTTTACTAAATTTTATATTCTATCTTTTTGACTTTGGTTTTCTTTTTTCTCAAATTCGTTCATGTTGTCTTGTCCATGTTTAAAAGGTAGTAAGCTTCTTATAGTCTGCCAACCCTCTGGCATACCTAGAAATGTATAGGCACGTTTTTTTACATCATTTATTCACCATTGGTTGTCTCCGCTGCAACGACATGTTAGTCATCAGTGGCACGTAAAAAAAACGCAGCTGTTATTGTTCAAATTATCTGACCACTGGCAATCTATTTCTAAGTTGATTGTTGTTATTAGCAAAAATTTACCAAATGAATGAAGATACTTTCAAAAGTGTTGTAGTTATTTTAGCCTCTAGATCTCGGAGTAGCAGTTCATCTGATAGTTCCACTTGAAATTATTTAAATTTTTGACGCTGTTAATAGCGCTGTCAATACCTTTTTACCACATTTTAAATTAATTTCTATTAATTCGTCCATTTCTTTGAGCACTTCAGTTTTTTGAGGTTAAGCTGTCATTTTGTAAACCACCAAATTTATCCACCACCTCGATACAACAGTGGAGTGGTTTGCAATTTTGGTTGATGCAACAGTAATAATTCATGAACGCGTCATATCTTCAATCTACAATCCACCAATGAATAAAAAAACGCAGTTGGTCGATTGGTGGATCTATTGGTGAATAAAAGAACGTGCCTAATGTTTGAAAGTTGAAAGCAATTCCTTTTTTTTTGCAGAATCCTGTATTTAAATCTACTTATATTATATCAGGAATATTATGATCCTGTACTATTAACAACTTTTTAAAGTATCTCCCGTTTCAGTGCGAATATTTTTTTCTTTCAATTTTTTGCATCCGTGAAATCAATTTGCAAATTTAACAGCCGTATAAACCACAACCTTTTGCAGTTGTGTGCGTTTTTATACAAGAAATTAACATTTAAATTGTATATTTTAAATCCATCGTTTATGTTTTCGTTTTACAAGCTGTAGGTTAATTTCTCTTCTTTTTGTTTAAGTACAAACAGTAGTTCGGTGTATTAAAATTCAGAATAAGTCAGATAAATATTCTGTTTATTTTATCCTTGTCGGGGAATTTATCACATTTTGTTGGTGTGACGTGTCAAATTAAATTAAATGACGATTCTATTATATAAAAAAGTGGTTTAAGATTCTTGCATGGTGGAAAAAACTTGATTTATTATTGTGTACGTTTGTCAAGTGTTTTTAACATACTTTTTTAATTTAGTTGAATTCTTTCAAAAGTTGATGATATGAGGCTAGTTTGAAGTATTTTCATCTCCTCTAAATACAAGGAAAGTTTAATAAATTGTGACTTAATCATTTTTCCCACTACTAGCTATGAAGTTGACAATTAACATCTGAGAAGTTGACTTTCTCTATTAGTGGTTAATAATTTTTTCTATTGTTAACCTAGGTTAATAATGGATTCAAAAATTTTGAGAATTCAGGGATAGTAGTTCAACAAAAACTTGTGCAACATGATATTGTATACCTTTAACATATTTGCTGCTTGAAATTGCCTATCAAGATAAACTGATTTAAATAAAAATGCCATTAGTTTAAAATTCGCGCTCAACTAAAAATGACTGATGACATAAGGAGCGCGTTCATAATGTATGGGTTAAGTGAGGAAAGAAAACAGACAATGTATTTGGTATGTGAAATAAGCGTTTTGGTATGTGAAATAAGCGTTTGTAAAATAATTTGACTTTTTTTATAATGAACTGAGTTATTTTGGTTCACTTCATTAGTTTTAATTTTCTCTATTTATTGGGTAAGTTTCGGAAGGCTCTGATGGAAAACATTTCCAGCTCGTACAACTCTCGAAACATATGCGTCTTTGGTCTGGTGGACAAAGACGACACAAAAGAATGCAATGACGAGACTAGGCAAGGTGCAAAGACTTGCATGTCTCAGCATTGCAGGATCTCGTGATAATGGGGGAAGCAAGGATGGGACTATTTAGGCAGCAAGATAATCTGAGCAACAAAATAGTTAGATCAGGACACACATCTGTTAAAGACATCATAAGTGAAGCCATTTTAGATATGAAAACAGACTATATGGCCACTAAACTTCTCCCAAGCCCTAAATATGAGGTAGAAATACCTCACCGAAAGGACTGGCAAGACCCAAGCAGACTGAAATTTCCCCGAGGAGAGACCTGATACACAGACGGATCACAGACAGGGAAAGGAACAGGAGCAGGAGTGTACAGTGAAAAGAGAAACACAAAAGGCTCTTTCTCACTAGGCAAACATACCTCTGTATTTCAGGCAGAGATCTATGCCATCCTAGAATGTGTCAGAATTAACAAATATAGGACTGACACTCATAGGATAAACATACTAACTGATAGCCAGGCAGTCCTTGCGGCTATTTAAAGCCGCAAGGTAACATCCAGACTAGTAGAAGAATGTCAGAAAGAACTAAATGAACTAGCAGACCACATTAAAATAAGATTGGTGTGGGTGCCGGGACATAATGGTATTTCTGGAAATGAACAAGCTGATGAACTCTCAAAAAGAGGTTCAGCAACAGCATAAGTTGGACCAGAACCAGCTCTTGGGACCACAAAAAAGGTAGTCCGAGCGCAAATACAAAAATGGGTACAAAGCCAACATAGACTTCATTGGAGGAACACTCCGAAACAGGTACACAGCAAAACCTTCATAGGTGACACATGTGCAAAACGGGCCAAAGAACTACTGAATATCAGCAGGAATAAGCTAAGAATTATTACAGGTTATCTAACGGGTCATACCCCGTTAAAAGATCACCTGCATAAAATAGGGTTATATAACGGGGACCTCAGCTGCAGACTATGTGGCATGGAGATCGAGACCGTGACCCATATCTTGTCTGACTGTGAGGCACTGCACTCGAGGAGACGGGCAATCTTCGGAGAGGCCAATGTGCCACCTGAAGTATATGGCACATATCCAATGGACCTATACCGTCTACTCGAAGGTACGGGGATAACTGGATGGGTGGACTAAATATGGGAGCAGAGTACAATAAGCCAATAGGCTGCAGTGCTCCCGGCATCTGAACGGCTCCCAAAATGGAAAAAAAAAAAAAAAAAAAAAAAAAAAAAAAAAAAAAAAAAAAAAAAACTCTCGAAAGTCTTCATCATCTGTGAGAGTTCTTGTAAATCAGCTCTTGCTTCTTCCAAATCTCCCATTTTGTTCATAACAATTCGTACTAAATGTTAAACGGAATACATACGATGATGTATTGATATCAAGTTAGCCTAGACCAGTTCTAAGCATAAACAAAATATTGCGTTACCACAGCTTCAGTGTGAAGCTGTACGTCAAAAAAGTAAACCAGAGTTACGCAATAAATCAAAAGAAAAAAGATGTCCACCGAAATTGTGGAAATCGAAAAATTGGAGTATCGAGCCATCATCAACTACCTGTATTTAAAAGGGTAAGCAGATTTACGAAGATATGCTTAATACCCTTGGTGATCAATGTCCTTCGTCCTCTCCAAGACCTAAGAAGTTTCTTGTCCAAAAATCTGCTGGAAAAGTTCTTGCTTCGGTTTTTTCCGGAGATTACTATTCGACATTACTGACCACTCTACGGGAAAACATTTAAGAGAAAAGACGCGGAAAGCTATCCAAAGATGTTTTGTTTTTGCAGGACAACGCCCCTGCACACAAATCTCAAGTTTGAAAGGTCGTAAATTTTGTTCCAACGAGGAGGTAATAAAAGCTGTGGGGGTCTGGTTTGCAGAGCAAGAAGAAACACTCTTTTTGAAAGGTCTGGAGACGTTGCAGATTCGCTGTAATAAATGTATCCAATTAAGAGGAGAATATGTTGAGTAATAAAATATTTTGGCATTGAAAGTTTGTTTGGTTCTATAGTAGGCTAAGAATTTTTCAATATACATAGGTATATCTTTATATATAATTTTTTTTTCTAATGGTCTTTACAGACTCAAATTACATTCAAGCTAAATACTTTTTCTTAGTCTATGCCAGAGTTAGCTGTCACCTTCAAGGCTATTTATTTTTGTCCCTTCAACATCAAAGAATTTTCGCCGGGTTTCACTTGTTGTTGTTGTGTGTATTATTTGCTAACGATTTTTAAACACAATGGAAGCCAACTAACAATTATTTCTAGATGCACAAATACAACAAATACTAAGCAGTAAGTTGCAAATACCCTATTACTCAGTCACCTATTCATCCGACCGTACATTTCGTTTAAATTATGCAAATTATTTTTCCCATGGGCCTACGTCCGTATTTC